>ML769789.1:0-53691 GCA_009733575.1 Gymnopus androsaceus JB14 | reverse complement strand
CCAGCGATTTCACAAGGACCAACGGCATAACCACAAGGCTATTGCAGCTATAATGGATACATGGCGTATCAGTACTGAACTTCCACCAATTGATCAGGCAGCCATCTATCCCCATATACAGGGGCTTCCGGTATCTCTTGGCTACCAATGTCCTTATCCATCTTGTTCAACTATAGTCACCACTTGGAAAGCACTACAGACACATGCTCAAAGTGGCCATAATGACTTTGAATTGCCACCTCGCAAAAGTGTTTCCCTTGTCCCAGTCCAGCGCTACAGCATTCGCAATTATCCTCCATTCCAAATCCAACCTCTCGATTGTCAACCTAATAATATACACATTTTTTGTTAACCTTAAAGGACAAGAAATGGAAAAACACATTGCAACCACCTCAGATTACATTCAAATGACATAATTCTTTTTGTGGCATGTTCTGGGACCTATTTCCTATAGGTTGCATACTGCACAGCCACTGGCACGCTACAGGTTCCCACGCTATGGATTATTTAAAAACAGCTCTTATTTTACACCATACCTAAGAAAGATTGCATTGCAACCTGATAGATAAAGGTCATGTGACCTATAACAGTGCATGTTTTATGATCATGTGACATATAGGATGCTATATGTATAACCACGTGACCATCCAATTAAATCTAGGCTTATACTGAGCCTTTGTATTCTTTCACTACTATTATTTGAGCAGAAAACTTGGAATGACTGCAACCAAATCAATTCTTTATAAAACCACTTCATTCTTGCTGTCACATGGAGGTAGCTTCTTAGAGCTAACCAAATCTATTTTTGGGAGCCCCATATTCCCATGCCTTCTTCTACTGTAACTCTATATATCAATTAAGTATATAACCTATTACACTTATAAAAACCTGGACTGCAACCCAATGGATAAAGGTCATGTGACATATGACCATACATGTTTTACGATCATGTGACATATAGCATGCTACATGTACAAGTACAGGATTATTCAATTCAATCCTGGCTTATACCAAGCCTTTTACATTTTCACTACCATCATTTATACAGAAATGTTTCATTGACTGCAACCAAATCAATACTCCATGGAATCACTTCATCTCTGTTTCCACATCAGGCCCGCACCTCAGGAATACTCAGGAATACTGAAACTTAATTTTAGAGCCACAGATTCTCATGCCTTTCTCTACTATGTTCTTGCACATAAATTCAGTATGTATCTTTTTGTACCTACAAAGAATGCACTGCAACCAAGTAGATACAGGTCATGTGACATACGACATAGCATATTATGATCATGTTGCATGTGGGATGCACAATATATAAGCACATTGATTATCAGAGTTCATTTTGGCTCAAACTAGCTGCTTTAATTTTCACCTACAAACATCTACACTGTATATTTGCAGCAGCTGCAGTATTATGAATTCATTGTTAAACCCCTGCAATGACTTTTGCATAGGAAATATATCCCTTAGGCCTACTCAATCACTGTTATTTTTATATTATTTGTACTTATATGTTCTATTTCGAACTTTGAATGGAATTTGACCCAAATTGGGGTCAATTTTCTTGGGTACATTCAAGCTGCCTGAGTAGATCCTTTTAATGTATTCTTGTCCAGAAATACTTTCTGGAATCTGAAATTCTTTTGACCATATTTGATAGAACAACATTTTTTAACTCACAGGCTACAATGAAATTTGACCCAAATTCGGGTCATTTTTGGAATTGTAGGTTTTAGCTACAAACATGGTCCCTTTACAAGCCTTTGTTACGCCAATTAGGCTACATTAATAATGAGATCAAGTTCACTTTAAATTAATGAGCTATCATACAAAATGACCCGAATTCGGGTCACTTTTGCTGCCAATTATGTACTAAACTTTAAAGAAAACATGATATACATACTTGAGCTTGAATCATGAAATAATAGTATCTATTCTGTCAAAAGAGGCTTCTATGATAGCTGTTACCAAATACAGAATTACTTAGCGCGCACGTCCATCAAAGTAATTGGCGCTGATTGGGCGCTTAAACATTTGCCTACTCTCAACTTCCAACATCGCCAATCTATACGCTCAATATTGTGGCCAAATCCCGGATTCAATACTGCTTTGTTCTCTCTTTAAAATTCGATGCAAATCTGGGCCGAAATTGCGTGAACCAAAATGGCGCCCCCAAGGAAAGACAAACTGTAAGCATCAAAAACTTTCTGCATCTATCTTGTCCTTACCGTTTCATGCAGCGTATGCCACGATCCATACTGCCGATTTCCGTACGATGGTAAAGATGAAAACGCACATAAGAAGATGTACCATTTGATGGAGCATACAGTCACGTCCAATGGTGTGTGTTGATTCGTTTTATTTACGCTGCGTTTTCATTCTTTCAAATTAGGAACAAAGTACACTTTGAAAAGTCGCGATGATGGCAAGATTCCGTGCATTTGTGCCAAGGAGCCTCATGCACGTTTTAATTATCAAAAAACTTACAATATGTCCCGTGCAAAGACCCACCCGAGTCTGGACGATCCGGGGAACAATGACATCGATTTTCAAATCTCCGCACCTCCACGACCTCCTCCCAATCCCGTTGACCCTGCCTCCGAGGATCCAATTGCTGCTGCCTTGACTTCAACATCCGCCAATGCTCCTGCAGCCCCACAACCGTCTGGAGCAGTCACCGATTTGTCCCAGACCCACTTTACCCCACAAGAACCCTCCTCTGCTCCTCTTTGACCCTCCCATGGATCTCCCTCCTCTCCTCACACAGTCAGCTTGCCCTTCTCGACGATTTCCTCCGGCAGCGCTTCCGCTGCTCCCCAGTCGACTATCTCACCTTCAGAACCCTCCTTCAACCTTCCCAGAGCATTTTTCAACGAGGTTGGACCCTCCTTTAATGCTTCCAAGAGTTTTACAGCTTCTGCGGAGTTCAACGCTGTACAAGCTGGTACCGAGGATGCAGCCATGGCTGTTGACGTAGACGCAGAACCGCTTGCAGAGACTTCTGCTTCTGCTTGCAGAGATTTTCCAATGGCAGAGGTGCAAGATTCAAGGGTGGATACGGATGATTCAATGGACATTGATTCGGTGGGACAGGTATCGAAGGAGAAGGAGGAAGAGCACCGGGATGACAATGAAGATTTGGAATATGTTCCAGATAGTACGTATTCGATTTTAAACTCCTGTGTCACGACTTACCTATATCTGTAGATGACAAATCAGCTTCCGAAGGTGAAGATGAAGATGCGGAGATGTCCACAGAAGCCCCCGACCTCTCACCTGCATCTACTGAAGACCCGGAGCAGTTACAATCGTTTCTCCTTCAGTTCGGTATTTGGGTTGATCCTACATACCATCTAGTAACATGTGTCGAACGTGAATGCCAAAAAGTTTTCCACTATCAGAATATCTACCGCCATAAGGAGCGGAAACATTACCAGAACACCAATCGGACCTTGAAGACACGCTTACCTCCTCAATCTGAGGTTCTTTCCGCTATTCACGCGCTTGGAGGGTTCAATCCTTCTGACCCTCGGGCAAGCCCTAGTCCCATCGTACCCATTGCAGGTGTTGAGATCGTGAACGGAAGCAAGTGTACTATACAGGGCTGTAGTGGCCATGTCTACGTCAGTAGAAATTCGCTCTGGAAGCATCAGTCCATGGCTCATCCGACAGTTAACGCGAAAGATCGTTCCAAGGTTTCGGTAAAGTGCCAGTCATTAAACGCAATCAAACAGTACCGCTTTTACGTTGATGTACTTCTCTCAGTCCATGGCTCATCCGACAGTTAACGCGAAAGATCGTTCCAAGGTTTCGGTAAAGTGCCAGTCATTAAACGCAATCAAACAGTACCGCTTTTACGTTGATGTACTTCCTCAGGACCCTGATAATACCGCTTGAGCTCTGATCCCAAAAGGCCGGATTTTGGCCAAATTTAGAGGGAATCTATCATGCCAAAGGCCGAATTTTGGCCCTTTTTGGATGGTAGGTCTAGTGTAAAGAAAGCCGAAAAAGACCGATCGGAGACCAGGTTTGATCCAAAAGGCCGAATTTTGGCTGAATTCTTGGATTTTACATCACATAATGAGCTAGAAGTTCAAAACGCCGTTCAGAAAATTCTCGCATATCAATTCTGTCATGGAAAGCGTAAGGGAGATGGTGAGGTAGAGGACTTATTGCCGGCGACTAAGTGCTCCCATATTTGAATGTTTGGAGTATCTACTTAGAATTGCAGAAGTTGAAGGCCGCGGATGTGTGTAACTTGCTCAAGCAGGACGATGTCTTTACTCTTGCATCCAGCGAACGGGAAAAGTGCGCTGTCTTTGCCCAATCTCACTGGGATGAGCTTCTTGATGGTGTGAGTGCCGAGACACTCATTCAAACAGCCTCCGCCTCCTCTCATTTCTCGAATCCGTGCTTCCTCCTGCTGCGAGATTATGTTCGGGAATACTATCAGGACATAGTTCCAACCCTTGACGCTATTCCAGTCCTTGCTAGACGCTACCTCCTGACACCAAAAATCAAGTACGTTGATTAATCTCCTTAAATTTTTGAAATACTAAATCATTTTCTAGCGAGCCTCTCAAGAACAAACCTTTTCGACGGCCACAAGAGTTTGGGAGGACCGTGGAACGTGACGCAGACAACATTACGCGTTTCCTGGCATTCCTCATTCTCCACCAACAGCAGCCTATGGAGATGTACCCCGTTATTCTGCACCAAGACGTGCGCTCATACCTCCTACGTCTGTATGACAAACTTGGAGAGAAAAATCCCGCACCATCGGAGTGCAAGGAGCTGATCCACGAGGCTATTTGGGTTTTGCTCCAGAAACCCAGTGTCAAGTTCCTCGAGGATGACCGTTTCTGTCCGTTCACGCGATTCCTCATAGCTGTCCACCTAAAGCCTCATGGCCAATTTGTTCGGGCTAACGTTATTAGTCCGTTCATTGGTTACGTCCAGTGGTTGCTGCGAGCGACTACAGCCAAGAAGCTCATGTTCATTGTGGAACAATTCGGAGGTGATTATCTTGCGTGAGTCCCAATATACTTCTATTTGAAACCTACTAATAAAGCTACAGGGCTTTTGAAACGATTCGGCAATTCATATCTGAAGGAAAACAGGTTCTATTCAACTCGTTACGCCAGAGTATGCACCTGATAAGCTCAATTGCATACCGTCAACAAGGTCTTGCCCGTTTCAACTGGTCACCGGATTGCAAGACTCTCTCCATTGACGGTTTTCCAGTCCATATCCCCTCATTCCTCAAGAATATTCAGCGTACACTCCTCTCCACTGCTGAAAAGATTCAAGTCTTGTTCCGAGAGTGCGAATATCTGGATATTCTTGACCATATTGATCAAGGCATGGTTCCAGATGAAGTAGGGCAGCCTCGTTGGTTCCGTGATCGTTTGAGCAACGATCAGGAGAGGTATTCGTTTATAGAAGAAGAGGAGAACGGTCTACAGCAGTTTAGCAACCGACTCCTTGTTCATTTAATTGACAATTCGAATCTGTTTGGATGGGTGGATGGGAAGCTGGTACAAATCGCTGTGAGTTTTGAATTATATAATTTCAAGTTATATGCTCAATCTATTTCCAGGACGGATTAGCGACTGGTTTGAAGAGCTCGACCAGGTTGTGCGCGAGCTATTTTATCTTGTTGTTACAACTTGGGGAGGCAGTGCGCGTGGTACGGAGATGGAAAAGCTTTTATTCACCAACCATCCGCGTAATACTCGCAATGTCTTTTTTTATAAACGGTTTCCTCACCTTCATCACCGAGTATTCAAAAACCCAGTCTATTACTGGTGCTGGACGAATCGTTGCTCGTACCCCTGCTTTCCAAGTCAACCGCCTCCTCATTCTCATTATCCTGGTTGCGTACAAGGCTGCAGGCTATCTAAACTGCTATATTGGAGCAGACAAGATGACCTGTACACCTTACTTTTTTGATGTGTTTGTCTGCCATGGAAAGTCTATGGAAAGTCCAGACTTTACCAAGGTTTTGGGCGAGTACAATCGAATCAATGCAGGCGTCGAGCTCAAGCTCGCTGATTTCCGTCAGTTCATGGCCTGTGTTCTCATATCCTCCACATCCTGCGGCTTGCTTGATATGAAGGACGAGGATGACAATGTGCAAGCAGCCTTTGCCATTCATGAGTCCTTCAATCACTCGGTCCAGATAGGGCAAGCGCACTATGGCTTGGACGATATTGCACACGGTACACAAATCGCACCAGATGCTGTTGCTCACATGCAACAGGTTTCATTACGCTGGCAGGCCTTCATGGGACTCATTCGTCCAGTCCTTCACAGCAAGCTTCCTGCTATCACCACGGTAAGTATATGTATTTATTAGCTTTACGTTTTATTTATCTCCTCTTAGAATGGGCCATACGAAAACTCAAACAGTACCAACCTGTTGATCAAAGAGCACTTTTGCTCCCTTCAAGCTGTCATGATCTCACAGTTTGAAGGTTTTGAGCTTCGAACGCAGTATTTTCTAATACATATGTTTGAAGCGCTTGGAACGCAGCTGGTTGAGCGTCTTCATGTTGGAGGCCAAGTGCCAACTTATCAGAATCCACATCGTCCATCCATCCATCCCGGTGTCAAGAAGGCTCTTCAGTCCGTTGTCCGTCAACCATTCCAGACGTTTACGAGTCCCGAGCAAGCTCAGCTAATCAGTAGTGTACGCTCTAACCTGCACGTTATTGGAGTCCTCGAAACGGGTGGTGGCAAGAGTATGGCTTTTCTTTGTGCTCCGAAACTTGTTCCTGGGAAGCTATTCATCGTCGTCAGCCCATTGGTAGCCCTTACTGAAGAACTACGGCTCCGTTTACAGTCTCAGGGTATTAATGGAGGGGTTTACGATGAAAAGGGCCTTGATGTTCATAGGGCTGAACTGATCCTGGTTTCTGCTCATGTAGCAGCAAGCAAAAAGTTTTTCAATTACCTCACCTGCGATGGTATGAGAGGACGGATCACTATGATCTTCATTGACAAGGCCCACCAGATAGTCACTGCGGATACATATCATCTCTGCTTCCATCTCTTTCACCATCTCACCTCCACTGGAATCCCAATCACATTCCTCTCCGCCACGCTCATGCCTCGGTCCATCCCTTACCTCCTTCAGACCATGAAGATTACCGATGCTACTCTTGTAGATGAGATTTGACGCTATACTGGATGTAAAAATCTTGCCTACAAAATCGAACGCATCGATGTGGAGGATGAGATTTTTGCATGCATCCTTGACGTAGCCAAGATTGAGGGCGAACGGTTCACCGAACAGGATCGCGGTCTCATTTTTTGCAGAACCATAGACAATGTCGAGTGGTTGTGCGAGAGGCTGGGATGTCCAATGTTTCATGGACAAATGAGCAACAAGGAGAAGAAAGATACAGATAAGCAGTGGAAGGACGCCAAGAGCCTGCAGGATCAATGGATGGTGTGTACGCTGGCATATGGGCAAGGGATTGACTATTCCAGCGTGCGAGTCACTATTCACAAGGATCCTTGGGAACTTATCAACTACGTTCAAGAGACTGGACGATCCGGACGAGATCGGAACGTCTCTACCTGCTATACATTCTGGTCATCCCTTCCGCCTGCCCTTGAACCCAGCAACCCTGACCATATTGGATGTGAAGAGATGCGCCGCCTTCTGCAGTCTTCTGAATGTCTTCGTCTCGGTTTCGCTGCATTGGACAGGACAAGCCAGTCATGTGTGGCATTGGATGGAGAACTTTGCTCAAACTGTGAGAAAGCTGCCCAGGCGAGTTTTAATTTTTAATTTGTAGAATACCCAACTGATACACTTTTTAGATTCCGTTTATGTTCAGCATTG
The DNA here is from genome assembly GCA_009733575.1 of Gymnopus androsaceus JB14. Lineage (NCBI taxonomy): Eukaryota > Fungi > Basidiomycota > Agaricomycetes > Agaricales > Omphalotaceae > Gymnopus > Gymnopus androsaceus. The sequence goes on along the minus strand of ML769789.1, from coordinate 45,833 downwards.
CAGATTTCCCTCGACTTGATAAGCCCCTTGTACCCTCCGATCCGTCCAATCCAATATCTGAACTGGTACCCATTACCGTTCAGACTCACGCAGCTAGCTTACGTGCACAGAAAGCTGTTGCAGAACATCAGTTGGTCAAACTCAAACATATACTGGATTCAGCGCAAGCTCACGGCTGCTTGGATTGTTGGGTCTATGACCAGCGTCATACGGCAGATGTAATTCACAAACGCCATTGGGCGTTTAACAGTCTCCAAAGCCAGTTAAGAATCTACTGGGATCAAAATGAGAATTGGCCGTTCTGCTACCATTGTTGGGTTCCTCTTGGACACCCTTGCAACCACCCTCCACCACCTACCAAGTCACCAATCGATCGCACCCAATGTCCCTACCAGGTTCACAATTCAGAATTTACACCCCCCAAGCAAGTTCCAATCATTCCTCATCTAATTGTCCTCATATTTGCGCATATGGGAAACCGCCCCAACAAGATCACCTTTGAAGAAGCTCTAGCCAAGAAACTCGGTATCATGACCTACCAGGTGAAGCGCATGCCCGAGCTTGTGAAATGGTTCAAAGAGCGTGTTACAGAGACACAAGACGTGCATCACTTTATTAAGTACATTATTTCTTGGTACAACTTAACTAGACCTAGTCATTAATGATAATTCGACCTAAAAATGGGTCATTTTGAAAGTAATCGATGCTTGAAAAACAACGTCAAGGTTGCTACCAATTGTCCGTTAAATGTCCTTGTACACATCCAAGTAGCCGGAGGTTGTTTTGCTCAAGTATCCTGCAGAGTAGTCCGAAAAAATCCGAAAAAAATTGTATTTGGGTTATACAGGCAGTACAAGAAGAGATTACAACGCAGAGTCAATCATAGGTAATAAAACGTTTACAACACAGAGGCATGGCGGTCAATCCCTTGGATAATAAGTATAACTAATAGCAGAAAGGGTTCCAATCAATCTGTATACCGATGCAAAGTCCGAGTCAATAAATACGTTTGTTCTTGAGTATCGTCGAGTGCTAAGCGATGACTTGAGTCAGCAGGCAGTGTATTGAGGAGAGTACACAGCTTACCAAGTAGAAGAAGCAATGTATGAATAATTAATTCAGGACAGGAACTGAATCTACCAAAAAAGTTAGAAAAGAATAATAAAAACAAGCAGATCCTCTTACCATCGAGCTTGAAACCACCTGGGGGCAAAGAGAGTCTGCCCGACATGCGTAGGTGCAAGTACGTTGCACATAACACAATGAGGTTCGTAATGCGGTCATCATTGACATCGCCGCCAACGGAAAAAGTGACCCACACTGCATAGACCACAATGTCGTTATCAAATACTGTCTCATCGATACCAAGCTCAGCAAAGATGAGTTCCCGCAAAGCCTTCACCCTAAACACGAGGTATGGAAGCACGCGGAACCAGTCTTCCCAATGGTTTTGATTCGACTGATTCGTGCCTTTAGGATATACACCGGGAGGATGGTTCTCGAAGGAGAGGATTAGCGGGCACCAACATCGGAAGCAGACGGTACCGGGTTGACCGTGAAGAGCCTTCGTAAAAATAGTTTTGTACTCGGAGTTAGATGAAGAGATGCGTGGCTCCAAACATCGATAGACCTTGTTGTGGGTGAAAGGGGTGGAGTGATTCATAACACCATGAAAGGCGCAGCCATGAACCAGATTCAAGAGACAGGTGGTGATGAAATCCAAAAGCGTACCTGTGTCAGGATGCTGCTCAATGGCAGAGGCAGCATTGTACGTGAAGGTAGGCGGTGTAGAGTGATAGAGTGTAGCAAGAGTCGGTGCAGTAGGTAGAGTGATGGTTGCAAAGGGGGGTAAATCCGGAATGATGGTAGCGTTAGGAGGAATATAGCGGCAAATACCAGATCCATGGCAGTCTACGACAGTCGCCTGCACAGACGTGGGTTACTTGGCCTTCTAGAGAGGAGGATAGAGGTGGCATGATCCTCAAGTCAAGAGGGAGGTCAGTTTCGTCCCTCATGCGTTTGAGATTGGCAAAATTTGTCTTGGAAGCGTGTTAGAGTAAAACAGGTTCAATCAAAAGTCGAAAAACGTACCGGGTGCTCTTGCATAACATGTAGAAAGATGACTCCGAGAGGCCCGCGCGTCGAACAAATCCCAGGACATGCATAAATGCCGTTGGTGCCATCTACTAGATCAACTGAAATGCGTATACCTAAAACAAATCAGCACAAGATCTAAAACGCGTCAAAAAGCTTACCATTTAGGGCCATATCAACAACTTGACGCGACGAGCCGTGTTTGCCAGCTTGTCTGTCGCGTTCTTGAGCTGTTTCGAACGTTGCCGTGCAAAATGGGCTAAGGGTTATCAGAAAAACGCATCAAATCAAAGGTAGATCTTACCAATCGGTCAAATTAAAGGCCATAGTGCTTGAGTAGACAAAGGAGAGGTGTTGAAAAGCACAGAGCAAAGAGTCGAGATGGTGGTTCGAGTTGAAGAAAAAAAAGAAGGAAAGAAGCCTTATATAGGACCTGTCAAGTCCCAAAAAGGCAATCTTTAGTTCGCTCTGACGTAGTGCGCTTCGCAGTTTCCTTTCAACTTTGTTGCACCATGTTCTATCGTGCTGGCTGTAGATAAAGCTTGTGCTCTAGCCAGGCAAGTTCTCAACCAAGTCTCTCAAATTAATCCACCAAATCCTGGCGCTTCTCCTGGAACTCGCAATGCCTTTACCACTATGCTACAAACGCTCGCTCAAGTAGGAGGCCAAGCAGTGGAATGGACTAGTGGAATGAATGTCCTAGCCAATAATCTAGCCGATCTTAGGACGGATAATTGGCGTAAGTATCTTGTTCATATGATTTAACTTGAGCTGACCTATTAAAAGGTACCTTCCTTGAGATCATTGGCGACGGATCTGAACCTGAAGATGAAGAACCAGGTGAAGATTCAGACGGAGACGGGGATGAGAAGAAGATGGGACGGGTCAAAGAAAAAGGGTGGAGGTGTAGTTACGGATGTTGAAATCGGTGCACTTGTTGAATGGATCTTCGAGGGACCCGACGATGTAGGAGATGGGATTACCCAGTATGGAATTGCTGATCTTTGCAAGATCATTACACTCGGAGGGTATAAAGGCAATGTAGTTGACCAGGAATGTTATGCACTATTAACCGCATGGTCATTGGCTATAGGCCTATATCAGAAGCCCGCATTGTAAGTCCTTTAACTGGATGAAATTCCTTACTAAAGACCTACCAGAAAGACTACTTTCAACGCCATCGAATCACCATCTCCTCCGTCGACATCACGGCCCAAACAGCTCTTCATATTAACCAAATCGAGGACCTTGACGAGCGATTTCTTAAACGCGAGACTCTAATCTTTGGAGGAATCCGAAATGACAAGGTGGGACTGTATCTTCTAGGGGTTATCAGGAACGTGGCCGGAATTCTTTCACACCTCGAGTGGTCAAAGCAGGATGCTGAGTTTCGCAAGGGTTTTTTTGGGAACCTTGCGCGGTCTATAGACCCTGCCGTCTTTGAGAACATTGACAACTTGGAGAATATTCCACCCAAGATGAAGAAGGCTCGCTACAACGCGCTTGTTACTCCTGTTCGCAAGAAATTTGACAAGATGATGGCGCAACGGAAACGATTCTATGATCTTTACGTTCAGGTCAGTAGCTTTGCCGTAGATATTCGGTTTTCTAACGTTTCAATCTAGTTTGGCCCCGTTGTCCTCCTCGATGCCACCCTTCTACAGGTCGGGGAAAAAGGATACCCGCGCGAGTCGAAAGCGTTCAACCAACTTGTCAAGGCCGTTCTTCAAAGGTCGCGTGGAGGCAACATCGGGCGTGAGAGGTACCTTGAGAGTCGGGGATTCACTCTCCGAGTCGTAAAGCTGTTGGGCGGGGAAGTCGTAGAGGAGTATGTGCGGGACTTTATTAATGAACACGGCTACTGGGATGAGGAGGTGCACTCGGACTTGGGTGAGCAGGAGGGGCATTAATCGTTAATTGTAGAATCACATAATGATTCAATGCAAGTTTAGTATGTACTAGATGCCAACTTATTGTGAGGGCGTAAAAACGGTCCCAAATACCGACTAAACAGCTATCAAATAAACCGGATAGTGTAACGCTTCCAGGAAGTCAAGTTGCGTACTTGCAAAGCTACGCTTTGACCATGGCTGGATAACCGGGGTTAGGCACCTACTTAGTTTGCTCTTTAACCACCGTCTCCTTCTCTGAAGCTCTCTCGCCAATGCTCTGAATAATGCACACATAACCCATATATTTGAATATCTTCCTGAAACGTGCAACATTCCCACTGGAGTTTGGCAGATTCGCCTTGGAATCGCCAATTATTCAACCACAGCGTTAGAATAGCGGTCAAATCTGAAAGTAATTTGAATACACAAGTACGTGCTTATTTATGTCCTTGGAATGCGATTTCCCTAGGACGCTGGGCCAGTTTTTAATAGCCGAAATCCTGGTTCCGTTGAAGCGCCCGCTACGGTGAGAACACGCGCATGTGACATGGGCGCTTTTCTTGTTTGTTGGTCTTAAACTCGAACCGCTACCAGTCCCGCTGGTTTCCGCCTTCACAAGGTCAGTTCTTTCTTTCCATGTCTGAACCACTCTGGCAGGCTTGCCGGGTCATCTGCGGGCAACAGGGTTGACGCTTCTCTCGGGGCACGCTCTGACTAACAAGGGTGATCTTGCAAGCCTGCCAGAATCGTTTGGACGCGATTTCTTCGTTGTTCCAACGCTTACTAACTTGCCAACGTTTCAATTATTCTAGTAAAGTTAATACATGCCGTACTTTCTTCGTACGGTGAGTGTTTCCTCTTCTATTTAGGTTTATTCTTCTAACGGTTTTGATTACTACTTCAGAGCGTTAGACCTTCTCTATCGCGTCTTATTCAAAACGCGACCGCTACACCTCAAGATTTCGATTTCAACACCTTCGTCCGGCGTGCAGTGGAGGAGAACACGGAGGCTCGATTGGATGACGAAGATTTAGGGGTTGACTTTGACCTCGGTGAATTGACGCTTCCATTGGAGGCAGGTGAGCATTTTTTTAACCTCTATTTCCGACCTTCAATCTGCTTACTTGCTCCTGCCTGTAGATCCGCCAGCATTGTCCTCGACCCTGCACCCTCTGTCCGCCCTTCCTTCTGTGTATCCCACGGCGATTACTACTTCCACTGGCTCCGTCAATCCCTCCTACAATACCCCAGCCTCTAACGTCCCCTCCCCGACTAATTCGATTAGTCCTCCCGCTGGCTCCGTCAATCCCTTATCCGATACCCCAACCTCTATCCCGCCCTCTACTGTCCCGTCTACAAGTAACCCAACCGTTGAATCTCCAGCGGCATCCAACAAGCGCAAGAACGCGCGGTCCCATGACAAACGCGCCAAGATCCGTCGTATCAGGAAAGAAGAGAAAGCAGGCCCATCCTCCAATACGTACGCCAACGTCCTATCTCACGGTACTGCGATCGAGGTCGAAGCGGACGCCACGCACTTTCCTGCTGCAAAGGGTGCAGTTACTGGGAAGAAGGGTACGCTGGATGAGCTAGGGGATGCAATCGACCGGCAAAAGTTCTACACGGTGGTAGAACTGGTAAACGAGCACGGTTTTGAGCACATTGCATGGGACGGAAAGTTTGTATATTTATATTTATCTCATCGACCTGAACTGTACTTACGCAGGCATTTCTAGGAAACCATATCCCATCATTGATCGTGTAGGGCGTGTCATTGCTGTTCTAGCTGGTCAACCTAATAATACGGACTACGCCAAAGTTCTCATGCAGGCCCATGATGAGATGAAAGATGAGGGTATGAAGGCGGGTTTAGGCATGCTGTCACCTGAAGGTAAGCACATTCGAGGCGTCTTCCCCGCGTACAACTGTGGTACCACTATGGGTATGGGGAGTCCACGGCCAGTTGTCATGGATCCCAAGGGAAGGAGACCCCTCCTTACTCATTTACTGAATAACGAGGGTGTTATCCGCATGGCTAGGTATCAGAACTGTAAGGGGTTTCCCTCTAGAAGAATTCGACTTCTGATTTTATTTCATTGTTTTTGTAGTTGCCTTTTCCCTCTGGGCTCCGCGTGTGTATGCAGAATATGTTCGCGTCCGTGATACTGTTCGCTCCACCCTCCACTTGCCAGAGAACTTTTATGGCGTAAGTGTCTTTGCTGCTGCTGCTTTTAATTTCGGAGGGCGAGTCAGCACTTTCAAGCACCGTGATTCTCTCAACTGGGCGTTTGGGTGGTGTGCCATCACTGCCTTGGGACGGTTCGATGCTACGCGTAGTGCCCAACTCATTCTTTGGGAGCTTAAGCTGGTAGTAGATTTCCCTCATGCTTCAACTGTGCTTATACCCTCAGCTGTGGTCACGCATTCAAATACACCAGTCGCTGAGGGTGATGATAGGGGTTCATTCACCCAATACACAGCTGGGCCTATCTTCAGGTGGGTGGATAATGGGTGCCGAACAGAGAAGGAGGTGAAGGAGCAGGATCCACAGCATTACGATCTGATGCAGAGTGGGAAGGAGACTGCATACCTTAAACGAGTAGCTAATTTTTCAACTATAGAGGAACTATGTAACTTGGTAGAATAATCGTATCATTTCAACAGGTCTACACTATGAATTAAGACTTGCTTAATATTCGACGCTGGTTTTGTGCAGAACAATGATCCAGGACTAAAACCCGTTGGTTAGGGTTTAGGGGTTGGGTGCGCTGCGGGGCGAAGCCCCGAGGTTAGGAGTGAGGGGTTGGGAGGTTAGCGGTTAGCGGGGTATGGGGCAGAGCCCCATGGTTAGGCTTAGGGGTTTAGGAATAAAGAAAGCCGCCTGCAGGGCTCCCTGGGGAAATTTAAGATAAAGCCATGGGTTAACGAGACTCGCTGTTAAAAACTGATCACAGTATCCTCGTGGAATAAATTATTCACGAAGGGGAGGGATGTAGAAGTACAACAGTCGTTTAAAGAGCCGTTGCGAAAGCTCAGAAGATTTTGAGGGGTCTATTTACGGACCAGGACTCGCGATCGCGCGATTGCCTCTGCAGCAAATGATTGCTGTCAGTAGGATCGGGTGGGACGGAATTGAACCTGACCTCAACCCAAATGGCCAAGAGCACTGTACACATTTATGATTACAGAGTTTCCATGAAAGGGACGTATATGTAGCAAATATAAGTGGAATCAGCACCGTGGAATCTTCCAAATGCGCATCAAACCAATGTGATGAGGCATTCCTGGTTGGGACTCGGAAGGTTACAGCAATTGCGGGGTGGTCCCTTTAAGATGTTGACATTCAGAAGAGTGAGCTGTTGCAGATACTATATAAGAAATCAAAGGACTTACTACGGGGTGTAGTCTCCATAGTTGCAGTCGAACCACGAGATGTTCTGCATTCGGCGCCGGATCAGCATGGTGGTTGTTCATGATTCGCCGCAGAGCCTTCAAAAGAACTGGATTGATGTGGTACCGCCCAAGTGGGAGGTTCAGAGTAAACTCCCCAAACATATGGTGACTTTCTTCACTATCCTCATCACCATTGCTTCCAAACCCCATCTCAGAGTCCACATCTTCATCCTCATCTTCACAATCCTCATCCCCATCACTGGGCCCATCGAGGTCATCAAGGTCATCTCCACTGATGTCCTCCGTGCTAACATCATCGTCACACTGGTCATCCCCCAGTCCCTTCATTTTGAATAGACATCGGGGCACAGATCCATAAGGATAGACCGGTCTTGTCCTGATATCTTCTTCTTCTTCCTCTTCTGCTTCCTCTTCTTCCGCGTCATCTGCCTGGGAACGAGTGGTGGGACCATGGGGAATATCGAAAAAATCTGGGGAGAGTGAATTATCTGTATATTCGACAAAAACCCAATACGGTCCACATATGATGAAGGCCTGAATGGTAAAAAGCACAGTTCCACCTCGGATGCGGAATTCTTCACAGATGAACTGTGCCTGGGTGTTTACTTGACCCACCGCTCCTATAATTTCTGCCATGGCAAAAGCATACGCCTCCTGGCTGAACCAATCATAGTGTTTCAATGGCTTTATTTCAGCCCAGAATAAAAGTCTCTTTCGACGAGTATCATCGCGTGAAAGCACAACCGTATCTGGTACCTTGTAACGGCGTACCCCGTTCGCATATACTTTTTCGATGCGGTACTGGGACATGACCCCAATCGTAGCTGTGGGTCTTCCAGGATTTATATCTTTGAGCATCGAGGGGAATAGGTGCCACAAAGGGTCCCATACGCCATACACATCACATTCGAGTCGAGGGCGGTCTTGTGCTAATGCACAAAGTGCAACTTGATCTGCCATGAACTGTTTCTTGTGTCGAATAATAAAGTGCGTGTGTAACTGTTAGAAAGAATCAAGGTATGCAACCAATAATATATGTGGCAAATGGCGTACCGGGTGCTGGGAGTCATTGCCAATTATCTGCAGCTATAACGGTAGAGAAATTGTGATCGTGAGCACATTATCAAGCTGCCAATTTCATGCAGAGGAAACCATCGAAAATTGCACACACCGGCATGATCAGGTCAAGAAAAAGTTTTGTCCGGTGAAAGATTGACTTAGTTGGACCTTTTTATAGCGATATCATATCTGTATGCAAACTAGGTCAGTGTGCATGTGGTAGTGATAGCAGCGAGCTAAATGTTCTTCGATTTTCCATTGTTCTCTGCGTAGATTCCCACAAGTGGCAACGAGATTGCACTATACGATGAATGAATTCTGGAAGTACAACAGAGACAGCCAAATCTGGAAACTTGGAAGCATGCGTATAGTAATACAAGCTCACAGGATTACTTCACTGGCACTCGCTTATTGAACGCGAGATAAATCCCGAAATAGAATCCCTATGTGTAACAACCTGGCGAAAGCTATCATGTGATGTGTTTTGGTTCAGCTGTTCTTTCCATTTTCCGTCTTACTCTTTCCGACAATGGCTAACGGAAGTGACAAGCCCGAAAAACTGGTGATGACCGAGGAGGCTTTCCCTGCTATATTCCCTTACCTGACGCGTCGAGACATCTTTCTCTTCGACAACGAATCAGAGTATCGTCAACAATCCTTATTGCACGAATGGAAGGTCGGTGGCTTCTGCCTCCGTTAACGAGTATAATAACGTTCTAGTCCAGTCCTCCAAACAGTTCCTTTCGCATGTTCCTACTCGGGGGCTTCCTCCACACTTCCTTCCTTCTCCGAACGGGCGCCCAGCTGTTACTTTTCATTACGGTTGGAGGTTATCCCACAACACACTCTACAAAGTTGCACGTAGAGCGTATCCTGAGCAAGTGGCGCGTATAGAGAACAAACCGCATGCAATCCTTACCAGTATCACGCTTTGTTCCCTTCCTCTCCAAACAACTCGAAGTGCCTATCGTTCTGATATTAGGCGCATATTGTGGACCTCGCGCGACCGACCGCAAGGAGTTTGTTGCCATATGTAACAACCACTCTACGCTGGAACAAAGGACGAAGCTATTGGAGTCGAGGGGTGCTCAGAGGTTGAAAGAGTTGATTAAGCTGAAAGATCCTGTTTGGGTCGTGGATACAGACACTTTCCAATGGCCTCAGTCCTTTGAAGGTAGATCTTCGCCCCTTGCCTCCCTGTTTTCTGACTCCCCGCCTCTGTTCGTGCAGAACCGTCTGAGGTATATCCTCCTTTTGAGGGGTAGCCCATCCATCAGGGTACTAATGCTGCTTTGTTTGTTATACATGTGCTATCCGCCTCACTTTGTTTTCACGAATGTACTTGTATTCGGTTTTAATCCACGAATCTCCGCTGTCACTCGATCGGAGACATGAGGCTCATATGGCATAGTCCCGATTCAACGTGTGGTTAGTTTTGGCTGTACTCAAGTTGACAGGGCACACCAGAACGGAGCGCCAACGAATGGTCAACGATCTGGGGTCCCCCACTACCTCCTCGTTCACTGGATCCGCCATCCAGTAGCTCACCCTGAACCGTCGTTCCCCCTTCGATGCAGCGGAGATTTACGAAGGTATTCACCTAGAGGTTTTGGAACTCTTTGTTGGGTTAACCTGTTCCAGTATGTAAAAGGTCTACAATGAGCTCAACTCATATTTTGATTAATACGCCGGAACTACTAAAAAAAATCCTTCCGTTTGATTTCACGAGTGCGTTTGAATTCTTCCTTTGGTTCTCCTCCACACCGCTAGACGACATGCTGGATCGTTTAGTTCAAAGGACGTGGAGATTGGGAAGAAGTTACCTTCGTTGAAGAAATGCCATCGTTAACGGGAGGGATAGCGCTTCATACGCCTACACTGCGAACTTCTAAACGGCAGCTTACGTCGTCATCTTCGACGACGACATTAACTATCCAAGCGCCTTCGCCTGCTGGCCCACCACACTCTACCCCACCGTCCATGTCCGCTTTGGCATCGTCCTCCTCCATATCTGTGTCATCACTGTCAGCATACATAGTCGAAACTTCTCGCACGGTTGGACACAGTACCCACTCACATTCTCGTTCGGGGTCTCAGACCTAGTTACATGCTGCATCTTCATCCTCATCTGTTGCGTCTTCCCCTTCCTTCCCACCGCCGAAACCAATGTCATTTTTCGAGTTACCCTCGACGTCCAAGACGTTGGTAGACAATGAGGCACCACAAGCCGTGCATACTGCGGTAGAAGTTGCTCCAACAGTACGGGATATTATGGAGAGTATTTTGCTGGGGCCTGAAGGGACTGGTCCGAGTGGTGGGGGTGGAAAGCACGGTGTTAATGTAAAGGATGTAAAAGAGAGTTTGGAAAGAAAGGCAGATTAGGGGGATCTTGAGGTAGAGGAGATGCACTTGATGTCTGGTCATTCCGCTCAAACAGCCAGGGCCCACTACGGTGTCAGCTCAACGGAATCCACCAGCTTCATTTCTTCAGATCTTGTCGCGTCTCAGCAGCGTAAAGCTCTAATATGGCAGGGTGCGATTGGTTTTCTCCATCCTCACATACGGTCAAAAGCTGCCAATGTTCCAGTAAGATCTTTATTCATTCGTTACAACCGTTTTCTAATTTTTTCCGCACTACATAGTCCTCCGATTCCAGTATCACTTTTTCACCCAAAGTGATGCAGCAGGCACTTGCTCCGATATTTAAGTCCTACTCATTTGCCACAGAGGTGATCGCGCGATCGCCTCCTGGTCCGTAAATAGGAATATTGTAGCCCAATAACACGACCTCGACCTCCCGCGGAAGCTACGACTACGCTGTACACAACACCATCTAAAGCCATAAAAATAGAGCTTTTTTGGCGGGATTTTGGTGAAAAGGCAGTCGACGTAGGAGAAGATGGGGGTGAACGTTAGATAGAGGAAAGGGAGGATCGCCAAGATTTGCGTTGAGAACAGTCATGGATGATGGCATTGTAGTCAATGTAGAGATTGCCTGAATCGTGGAAAATGAGTCCATGTTGGATTTAGAAAGCAAAGCACGCACCGAATTCAGGTATTTTCCTCCTTGAATAAGCTAGGGCGTCGAGGAGTATCGTTCTCTAGAGTAACCCTGAGTAAAAGCTAAGCAAAAGGCGGTAAAAGGACATACCTAATCCATCGAAAGAACTAGGGAAAGATCAGGGCGCTGTAATAGGAATTTCTAGCGAGATAAAATATCAGTATCAGCGTACATTCGGTGCAAGAAGACTCACTCATCCTATATTCCACGTCCTCTCCGGGTCGCGGTTTCGTTTCAAAGAGCGTTCGAATTAGGCAGGCAAATTGGATTGGGGCTTGATATCCGAGTCGCGCCAGGCTTGTGGATCGAAGGATCCGAAATTCCGGAGCGGGTGCAAGGAAGGCACCATACCCATGCGACTGTCGACGCATTGGGAAAAGGCTCTGGATGACAGGCTTCCGCGATACCGCTTGGGAGCGTAGGGACAAGGACGTGTACGAGGAGGCTTGGAGGTCAAAGTCGATGCAGAGGCAGCAAATGGAGGAGCCGATTGGCTCTCGAATTTAGATAACCGGGGCGGAAACCGCGGTATACCTCTCGTTCTTATGCGCCTAGACCTCTGAGGATTACTGAGCAGAGTGCATCAGTTGGAATGAAAGAACAATTAAAGAAAAAAATACCGCATACCGCTCCCGTATCGGATCCCGTTCCCCAAGTTCCACAAATCCTCTCGATCTTCTTCTCAAGCGAGGCCTCCAAATTACGTTTCAACTTTGCTGAGCTAGCTTGTCAATCCGCCAAGACCATTCGAGGCGGTAACTCAAGTGTTGGATATGTCGCGACTAGAGCCAGGTGTAGATGCATGAAGCTCCGCGAGACGGAGCTAAAGCCGAAGCCCAACTCGAATAAGGTGAAAGAGTCAGACACCCAAGTGCACTGCTACTCCCGTAGCCGTGGTTCAATGGAGACATCCTAGTTTGACCCCTAAAGTGAATCTGTAAAATCAGAACGAAGCTGACGGAACGGAAAATGACATACCTGGGACCTCGATCGCTTGGCTGGACCGCCCAAGCTCCATGAACTCTCTCAATCTCCGCTCTCGAGATTGACTTGCAGTATCAAAGCCAATGCCAACGCCGCGACGCCCATTTCAACTACAACACCCGTGAGTCCACCGTAGCCAGCAGCTGAAAGGAAGTCGTTGGTGGTAGAATCGCGAAGGACAACGAAGGTAAGGGAAGAATCTGTTGCAAAGGTGGAATTGGATGGGGTAGCGAAGATTGGTTTGCATTTGGCTGAGAGGAGATTTGGTGAAGGAGGGAGTGAGAGTTACGCCTCACTGGCTCGGTTATTTCTAGAGAGAGAAGGGCGTTAGTTTATAAAGATAAAGCTAAAGAAACAACGTACCTATTGGTATTGGAGCCAAACTGGGCCCCGAGTCTAGAGATATCTCTACTGGAGATTTGACGTCGTGGTCGCAAAGCAAGCCACACGTGCCGGCCAGCATTTCACTACTTTTATACGTATAGGATTGCGCGCGCATTCCTATGCTGCATAAATATAGGGCAGAACTAGCAGGGGGTGGTCCAAAGGAGACCCGTTGGAGGTAATGTCTGGATAGGACCAGGGAAGGTGCACTGAGAAACAGTCTTTGTTAAACGCAACGCAATAGAAGAGTAGAGTAGAACTTACTTAGAATAGATAGCACTTCGTGTGTCTGCCGCGCCTCGGCCACTGGCGCTGTATCCACCGGGGAACTTTACGGTCTCTCCAATAAGAGTTACTTCTGCCAGTAAATATCTTGAGAGCTGCCTAAGTGCAAGTACCGTCGTCAAATCCCTGCTGCTCGATTTCTCGATATTCGAGGCGGCCCGGGAGCTACAGTAAAGGAACGTTGGGCACGTAGTGCGTATCTACTTCGTTTCGTCGTGGTAACCACGATGGTAGTGGGTCGGGAATTGGAGCGGCGGTTTCGGAAGCGATGATGTAGGCAGCGACGGCGAAGACTACCTTAGCAGTAGAAGAGGAAACCCAGAGGTTGACCCTCAGTAGGGGTCGCAGAATCGTAACATTGGGACACAGGGAGGAGGGAGACGACGACGACCACGATAGCCAGGATAAAGTCGTTTAGACTATAAATTGAGCAGTAAGTATCAAACGTGGAAACACTGGCCCTTGCAAGTATACACACTCTCCAAAATACGCCGCATTCAATAGTCTACAATTTCCTAACGACCTTTCTGACTACAAGTCTGCCATTTCTAACCCGTTTCCCGCGGACCTGCCAAAGTCTATAGTGATTATAAGTTTTCGAGGTGATGCGGCGGCCATTTGGGCGGATGGATGTTGGTGGTTAAAGAAAGAAAAGCGCGCGCTAACTGAAGCGCCCACTGGGCGAGACTACAGCTTGATTGATGAGGGACTAGAGCGCAGGATTAAATGAGCCGAAAGACTGTGGTATGGTCCAGGAGAGGGCGGTCGCCTGAGGTTCGTATACTGCCCAGGAGAAGAGGTTCGATCAGACGACTCGCTGGCTCCATGTCAACCAAGCCGTATTCCCCTATCATCGATTTCATTGTAAGCGCGTTTTCGATGGCCGCAGGAGTAGCAGGAACAACAATAGTAGCAGGAGACGTAAGGGGACTGTTGTATACTGGCGCACGATACAATCTGGGTGATGAGTGGGACCTTCATATCCGGAATCAACCTCGGAATCAAAGGTTTCATCGTCATCGAGGTAGTCCATTTATTCCTTGCCTTCTCCGTCAGCTTTGCCGTGCTTGAACTCGACGAGACTGTCAGCAGGCTCCTTCACCTCGACTTCATTGATCAAGAAATCGAGATGTACCGGCGCCGAACAGCAGACGACCGGATACGGGCAAGTGGTGGAACGATGGCAATGGAGTGTTTACGAGCGCCGAAAGCAGACGACTCGTAATAAGGGAATATGTGAATAATATGGCCGGACGCCTATACTTGGGAAAAATGGTTAGTAATGGATGCAGTTGGTGGTAAGCTACGCACCTTAGGACATATGCAAGCTGTGAATTCAAGACCTCCTCAAGTTTAGATACCAGAACCTATTCGCGAGTCGAATTAGATAAATCAATTGAAATAACGGAAAATCGACTTACGGAGATGGTGTCAGGGACCCAATGCATCCGCCAGCATCGTCAGATGGACAGTCGCTGTGGAATATATCCGTGGAGGATTCATGAAGACCCCCTACAGAGTGCTCTCGTCCGAGATCCCCTTGGATGAATTATCGAGCCAATTACCTAGCGCTGCAAAGCCTCGCTAGGTAATAATAACCAGGCAAGCCCAGTTATTTCAAGACATAGTAGAGGCTACAGGAGAGGCGCTTCTCCCTCTCAAGCTTTTCCGTCCAGCGCTCGAGTTATTCTTCATACTAGCCCCTCCAGCAGACCTAGCGCCAGGCCCATTGATCAAGACCAAGTCCGAGCCTGAAGTTATCCTTCTACCGCGCTGCTGCTTTATCGGTGCCCCCATATTCGACTATTCAACCCAATTTCCACAGACACTCGCAACTAACCCCCCCCCCTCTCAAAAAACCTTGCGACCTAGACCAAGTTAATTCGAGTAGAAATCGGAGACTGGGAAACGAAAACAATCGTGGTGGTTGATGGCGGAGATGGTGGTTGGGAAAACGCAGGGCGTCGATCATCTTGATGGCTACGCTTCTGGTCAAAGCGTAGCCAACGATCTGGAGCTCTGCCTGAGTTTTCGATCAAACGTTGAGCTGGCAGGTTTGGCCAGCAAAGGAAGGGAAATGCGCAGTCGTTGTACAGGAAAGAGAGAGGTTGGGCGCTAAGTATAGTGCACGCACAAAACAATGACCGTGACATTCTGGGTCGACAGCTAGCACTTCCGGAAAAACAACTGCCGAGCTCAGGCAGGAATAGTGACGGAGGGAGTGCCAATGGAAGTTGACCAGTTCAGACTCGGGGTCCGAATGTGCAATAAAGTTACTTGGGCACGATTTGGCCTAAATAACATATATCAAAAGAGTGTTTAAGAGCAGATAAGTTTCAAAAAAGAAGCCTTTCAGTGAATTAAAATGCCTACCGGACACTGGAGAAAAAAATCAAGTGGCAATTAAATGCCAATAACGGTTGAATGATTTTAACAATGGGAGACATTCACATTGCATTCATTCTACCCAGTCGCGTCCTAGTCAGATCAAGATCCGCGCACAGGACTCGGTGGGCATCGTGACGTGCTGTGGTTGCTTGATATTGTTGGGAGAAGGAAAGAGGCAGAATGAATGACCTCCCGTAACAATTACAATGGAGCGTGCCATGCGCCAAGTAAGCGGCATTGTGCAATTATTGATTGCAGGGAAGAATGTGAGGATGAGTGATTGCCACGACCATGTGATTGGCTTATTCTTTGACTTCCATGTCTGTGGAAAAGGTAATTATTCAAAAGCTACATGCAGTTCCTAAACTAAATACTTTTGCACACTTTAGAGTATCTTTGTTTCTGGAAAGCGTGGTCCATCTCCTCTTCCTGAAGAACTTGTCCTTGAGAAGAAGAAGAGGAAAGCACACCGAGGACCTAAACGGAGTGGCAGTGTGGTAATAGTTCGGGAGGATAGGAGGTGGGCCCAAGGTGGGTTACTGCAGCTTTTGCTCCAGAGGACCTATGCTGACATTGACAACTTTAGACACCATTTCCATTAAATTGGAATCAGTTGTCGGTAACTACGCCTTCAGCTCTAAGGATGGAACGAAACTCCGAGGTCAGCTTAAGGATGACTTTCCCTCTGGCTCAGCCAATCTGCCTCAAGCACCTCCCGCTCAACGTTACAACATTGTTGCTGAGGAGCGAATTGATAAAACAAGCCAAACTGAAACTCGTTCATGCTACCGGAAATTCGCAAAGGTGATTAGACTCGATACGGCTCAGCAACTCAAATCTTTATACCTCGAAATGGTTGCGAAAGGGTTTAAATACGCAGAGAAGGAACCTGATCAGAATCGTGCCTCAGTCACCAGATCTCTACATTTTGGGATCTGGGAGAAGTTTGCAAAGAAGCCCCAAATCACTTGGGAAACTCAAAACCAGAGCCAAGAAGTCTCTGAACTCTTGCAGCAGTTTCTCTCCATTATTTCTTGTGAAATTGCCCCTGCTGTCGCGCAACTTTACAAAAAATTTTATCCATCTGAGTGGGAAATCCAAAAGATGTACGTGACTTCTTCATCCAATTGTTGTTTCTAATATTTTCGGTCCCAGGGCTTGGGACCGAGTTTCTCGTCTTCTCACGAAGCCATTGCAGAATATGCCCTATTTGGATTTCCATGGGGCCTTTTTCGCAATTGCAGTAAAGCAAGGGTGTAGTGACCGTGATCATCTGGACTGGGGCGACGACCTTGAAGCTATGACATTCATTACCGCTGTAGATGAGTGGGAAGGGGCAGATTTGCAGACTCCCGAGCTGGGCTTTTGTTTCCCCCTGTGTCAGGGGGAGCTGGGTGCGGGCAAGATGAGGAAGATGGTTCATAGTGCGGGTAGCATTACGAGTGGTCGGCGCATCACTCTCACCTTCTTCACCTCTGAGCTCTTGACCAAACATGGAAAAGAGTGGGATGTGAGGCGAAAGAAAGAAGCTACTCGGGCTGCAAAGAGATTAGCCAAAGTCCAATAGAGTGTCTTCTTCACTATCAATTATTCCTATGTATAGAGATCTATGGGGTTTATCAACAATTGCATTGGCAAGATTGACATTGCTAACATAGATGATCCCTAATAATAGTCAATACAATGACCCATGGACTGGAAGAATATGGGTCCAATTTTCATTGACCAATGAAAATGCTGAAAGAAACTTGTCCCTATCGATTCAATGGGAGCTTGAGAAATCATACCCAAGCAATGCTCCATGAGAGCTCGGGCCATCGTGTTGAGATAAGCTTCTGCGTTTGTCATGGCAAACACGTCGGTTATGAGATCGGTTGAAAAACTGGCCGATCTCTTGTCATAGATGGGGGTTGAAGTATCGCAAAGCTTGGAAGACAACGTAAGGACATTTCCCTTGGTGTCTCGAGGCAAGGCTGCAAGTGCCATCGTGACCTCTCCATCCAACTGCGAATCAGGACTGTAGTTGATAAAGGTAAGGTGATTACCAAGTACCCTTTCAGCAAAAAGGCCTACTTTAGTTTTTACAATTTTTTTGGTCAGTATATGTGAAATAGATGGTGAATTTTATACTTTCAATGGACTTGAGTCCGTAAACACGTTGCGCAATTGGACGCGTTCGTGATGTCACAGGGACACGTGCTCATTTTGGTCCTGTCTTTAACCGTCATGGTCTCGTCTCAAGCTCATCTTGATAAAGCCAGCCTTCGCGCCAGACAAGCGTACCGCCAAATCTCCAGAATAGAGCCTCTACCTGCCAACGCTACACCTGGTACCAAGTCGCGCTTTCAAGAAATGCTTACCACCGTCTCTCAAGCATGCGCTCAGGTACTTCAGTGGACTACTGGCATGAGTGTGGTCGCCGACTGTGAAGATAACATAGGCTTGGATACCTGGAGTGGGTACCCAACTCTTTTCATACTGCTTCTTATAATCTTTTCATAGACGATTTCCTAAGTGATGATTGTGAAGATCAAGACTCTGATGATGAAGACGAGGGACAGGATGGGGATGATCCGGCGGACATTATAGAAGGCGGAATTGAGCAGCTGCTTACTGGTCTCTCGGAGTGGTTGGATGAGCCTGAGGATAACCGACGCCAGTACAGCATCGTCCATTTTTCACGCATGGTTGATCGCGGAGGTTATCTCGGTTCAGTTCATGCACAAGAACTAGAGTCTCTGAGACACATGATCTTTGGATACCATCTTACATCCAAGGGCCATATGGTGCGTGGTAGAGCGAGTCTTTTGTTCCAGATGCTGATTCAATAACAGGAACGAATCTTCAAGGATCGCAATCTCTCCCCGTCAACAGTTTCTCAGACAGCTCAAAGTGCTCTTGACATTGAAGACGTTCCTGATGTTCACACCCGTCTCCTTCAACGTGAAACGCTGGTCTTTGGGGGTCCCAAAAAAGACCGCGTGTCTGGCTACTTCTTGGGGTCATTAGGAACGTCGCCGGGATCATCGCTTACGAAGAATGGAGACAACAGGATCCAAAGACCCACAAGACCTTCATTCGACAACTTGCGCGCTCTCTGTCCCCCTGGGGAGTTTGCTCAAATTGATAGACAAACCGACATTCCGCCTAAGCTCAAAACCAGTCGATACAACAAGCTTGTTTCGCCTGTACGCAAAAAGTTTAACAAGGTAATGGCTCGACGAAAGCAGTTTCTGGACGCTTACGTTCAGGTGAGTTGTTTATAAGGATTAGTTGCGCTTGGGGCTCATTGTGCTACTAGTTTGGCCCTACCATTCTTCTCGATATCGTCTTCTGCCAAACTACCAAGCAAGGGTACCCCCGCGAGTCCAAACAGTTTGCGGAGACCTGGAAGTCGCTTCTGGAAGCTGTCGAGGTGCACGAAATTGCACAGTCTAGGTACGGAAGTGACCGCAAGCTCACGCTTAGGATTCTTGAGGCACTGGGAGGCGAGGAGATTACAGAGTATGTGAAGAATTTTCTCGATAAACATCTTTACTGGGACTGGGATTTTGAGTCGGACTCGGAGGAATCGGATGGATCTGATGACCCGGTGGGATCGGATGGAGAATGAGGTGAGTTTAGTTTCTCGTTCCAGATGGCCAAAATCTCAAGTTATTATTTAGCTTCAGATACCTGTGAACAAACGTACGCGTATTTGACGCGATGTATTCTCTTTTTTGTAGGCACAATCGAAGTGATTTAGCAGCCGATTGAAGGAGTCAAAAAGTTGAATAAGTGTGTTACAAGATCAAGGCTCAACGTTGGCGATTGGTTTCGATTGAGTTATGTGGGATACCCCGGTATTTGCTTTTTTCACCTAATTACATTCTGAATTAACGACACATACAGCAAACGCAACCGCCATAATTCGAAGTAGGATACGGAAATTTTGTTTGGATACCTTTAAAAAGAGCGGGTTATGCAAAGGTACCGTTGGTCCATTTAATATCCTTTCGCGCTTGAGCTAACCCCTTGTTGTCTTTCGATCTCCCTTCAGTTATCAGGCCACTCCTCGTTCCTACAACGATACGCCTCCAGGCTGCTCAAGTCCTAGACGCCACCCTCATCATCATCCCTCGCAATTGGGCCTCAAGGCCAGCGGCGAGTTTCATAGGTACTCTTGCGCCAGGTCGTGCCTAATTACACTTACTCTGGACGTATTGTTATGGCGAACTTTGTGAGCACGGCGGGGATCTGAGGCAAACGGGTCTTGAGGCATTGCGTGAGGTCTTGGAGGCTTCGGGACTTAGGTTGGTAAGGGTCGTGTTTGGGAAGTGAAGGGGAGGAAATAGCTGGAAAAGGGTCGCTGCAGTAAGCGTGATGCGAATTAGGTTAGTCTCACTTTTCGCGCTTTATGTTCTGCCTAACGCGAACCATTCACCTCTTTCAAAGGTCTCTTTCCGTCCGACGGTTTCTCCCTCGCTCTCTCTGCTCTTGTTAATTGCCAACCCTATCTCCTTAACCGCTTTCCTTGCCAGGCTTCGAAACTGGACGTTTAAAGGGTTGACGTTCAGACCGCCTTGCAGCGTTTGCTACGAAAGGAGACGGCGTAGGCTAGGTGTGAATGGGTTAGAGATCACGAGCGGGGGGTGGAGAAATAGCTATGTTTCCTGCAGCGTTCGAGAGGGGGAAGCTGTTGGTATTGCTTGAGAAGGTTGGCGTATGTAGAACCCAAGTGACCAGCGGAACAAATACGGGGGGGAGGGGTATGAAAAAGGGGTAGGCTCGTTAGTTCGTTGTAAAATACAGCCAAGTACAGGCGCCTAATCTACTGAACCACCGAAACTTGGAACCACCGCAACTTGACTGACCAACTCAACGCTCAAATCCTCGATAGTCCATTCCACTTAGAATGGACAGCGTTATTTACTAATCTGTTCATGAAGCAGTTAGATACTTGCCCGGAATACCCAATCATACAACGTACCTCGGAATACGGTCGAGCCGTTCAACCCATTCACAGACAAGCCAGCTATGTGACAATTTGTAACTAACCTAAAAGAGTTACAACTGCAAATCCCTTTAGGCATCCAAAAACTATTAAAGTACATGGGTCAGCTGTCGTCGCCCTCGTCCTCCCGACGCCACGCACGAGAAGCTTCTGTGCGTTCGTCCAAACTGTTAATTGCGCTCCCTAAATTCCGACGAAACATTGATCCAGGACTAAAACTCGTCGGTTAGGGTTCAGGGGTTGGGTGCGCTGCGGGGCTAAGCCCCGAGGTTAGGAGTGAGGGGTTGGGAGGTTAGCGGTTAGCGGGGTATGGGGCAGAGCCCCATGGTTAGGTTTAGGGGCTTCAGGATAAAGAAAGCCGCCTGCAGGGCTCCCTGGGGAAAATTAGGATAAAGCCAGGGTTAACTCGCTGTTGCAAGCACCGGCATTACCAATAACTTAAGTATTCGCCTTTGCGTAGAAAACAGTATATTTCATAACCCAAACTTGTAAAGGCGTATAATTTGGTATATATGGTCATCATACCCCAACAGAACCTAAACTATAATTTCAGCCCTCAACTCCTACATTGAAGGCCGTGGCAGCAACATCTAGTAGCGGTATCCAAAAATAAGCACCCAGCATTAACTCTACAAGATAATTGGCACACGTATGCGATAGCTTCCACCCGTTAGTCCACAAGGTCATTGGACTCCACCCTAATCAAATCCATATTTTTGTCCGCTATCTACCAAAATTGAGCTCATAATGAAGGCAAACGTATAAGACTAACCATAATAACAAGTTCGAAGTCGTAGCAGTAGGTAGTTGCCATAACGAGGCCTATAGGGTTAAAACCTAGCATTCGGCGTCTCCAAAGGGTGCCCTACACGGAAATATAATAAGGAATGATTACAGTGATCTTGGAGTCCTTGAGCCGCAGCTTTGATTTTTGCATGCGGAACTTGCTGCATTACATTTTGAACATATCTAAGTAGATAGAAATAATCCAAAGGTTCTGAAACAAAGACTGAGCTACTTTAAGGACCTTCAGACAAAGGGCAAGTAATTACTGTTATTTTTTCTTGAATTCAGGTCGAAATTTGTAGTCCTTGAGCCATGCCGTATTCTATTCAATCCAATACAAATACATCATGGCTCAAGGACTCCAGGTGGCTCAAGGACTCCATGATCACTGTATCTGTTGAAATAAACCGGTCATGGGCCCAAAGATTTCTACCATACAAGTTATATCAAGATCGGCGCTTACCACTTTTTATATATGCCAACGACACGCTATTAGGTCCCCAACGCAGTCTCCTCATCCTAGCTAGCCAGTACCATGAACTCTAGAAGGCAGCCTTAACTCGAAGATGATTCTCCCATCGGTACACGCGAAGTATTCACTCCCACTTCAACCATTCTAGCTAAACGAAAACAACCTCATTCCAGTACCTGCCCCACCGTACCCTCTGCGTCGAATCCCTAATGCCAATGATGACCTAATACAATTTGTTGGATCTGCGGATACACCAACGACGATGGATGGTCCATTGGATGCGAAGGCTGCGGTAGATGGGTTTATTTTGATATCGAGATGAAGGACAAGAAAAACTTACCTGATAGATGTGGTGCTGGAAATGCGATATATCTCTGTTTTCATCTTCTGGTCCCGGAGCTTGGGATTTATACAGAGAAAGGTAGAAAGCGAGGGGGGTGCAGGCTAGGACAATGAGGATGGCTGGGGAAAGTGGGAATGGAGGCACAGGAGGCGGGAGAAGATGTCTTACAAGTCCTGGGGTCGAGAGAAACCTGAGGAAATCGCCTGGCGGTGGAGCTTCGTCATTATCGATCAACCCTTCAGAAGCGCACTAGCATCCGTCGCATAAACGGAAACGGACTTTTGCTGCTTCTGGTACAAGTCCGCTGAGTGCGACGCCTACGACTGCGACGATGGGAGGGTTTCAGCTTCCGAATGGGTACGGGCATTCCCATAGGAAAGTGAACTCTTCATCCGCCCATTCGACTACCTCCCGCTCCCGCTCCCAACCCCATATCCTCCTCAAGTACCGGTTTCCCTGCGTCCACTCAACGCACCTACCCAGGTCCATCCTGCCACCGACATGCGCTCTACATACCTCTCCCATGACAGTCTTTCATAGCTCCGCTCCATTATCACGCCCTCTTAAAGATCTACTCAATGGATACGCGGTAAGTACTAGGCATGTTGGAATGGGGCCAGTGAGGGCCGTTACTGACTGATTGTTAGATTTCTACTACCGCAAAATAACTCAAATAACACCTCTACAAGTAAGTTATCCATTGCTTTATCCCCTCTCTCGTCATTTGGAGGATGGAAGACGTGACCCCACGGTTTAAAAATTATCCAAAATCCGCCGTGGGGTATCGCGGAACAAGTGGCCCGTGGGCGCCGAATTTGATGTCAAAGCGTCAATACGCGCTTTTGTCTTATCGGCCGTACCAATATAGAGTATATAGGCTCGAATTGGGCTACTTATTGTATCGGTTTACATTGTAAATACTTCCAGCAGGTGGGATATTGGCAATTGATTGGCAACCTATAATTGATCCAAATTTGGGTCAAAGCTGTATTCGCGATATGCGTTCCGAGGCCAAATGAATACCCGGGACAAAAGTGAAGATAGAGATTGATTTAGATTGTCTAAAGGTGTAATTCACGCACAGAAACCTAGTTGCCATCTATCAACTCACCTGAGACATAAGCTATCTACTCAAACACCCAGTTTGGTACGATTTTCATCGAATTGCTCATAGCATGGCAAAATTGACACCCGGGTTAGGGGGTTATTAGGACCACTTAGGGGTGGACTAGGGGCGAATTCTAGGGTAGGGTAGGGGAGGGTAGGGTAGGGTAGGGGAGGGGAGGGTAGGGTAGGGTAGGGGAGGGTAGGGTAGAGTAGGGGAGGGTAGGGTAGAGTAGGGGAGGGGAGGGTAGGGAGGGTAGGGTAGAGTAGGGGAGGGTAGGGTAGGGTAGGGGAGGGTAGGGTAGAGTAGGGGAGGGTAGGGTAGAGTAGGGGAGGGGAGGGTAGGGTAGGGTAGGGAGGGGAGGGTAGGAGGGAGGGTAGGGTAGGGGAGGGTAGAGTAGGTAGGGTAGGTAGGGAGGCTAGGCTAGGCTAGGGTAGGCTAGAGTAGGCTAGGGTAGGCTAGGGTAGGCTAGGGTAGGCTAGGGTAGGCTAGGGTAGGCTAGGGTAGGCTAGGGTAGGCTAGGGTAGGGTAGGCTAGGGTAGGCTAGGGTAGGCTAGGGTAGGCTAGGGGAGGGTAGGCTAGGGGAGGGTAGGCTAGGCTAGGCTAGGGTAGGCTAGGGTAGGCTAGGGGAGGGTAGGCTAGGGGAGGGTAGGCTAGGCTAGGCTAGGGTAGAGTAGGGTAGGGTAGACTAGGGGTAGGGTGGGGCAGGCTAGGGTAGAGTAGAGTAGGTCAGGGCAGGCTAGGGTAGGGCAGTGCATGATAGGTAAGGTGGGGTAGGATCCATCTTGGACAACCTGCTATCATATCCAACTCACATCAGCTAATATAAGCTTACCTAAATATACACAGTCTGTCTTGGATAACCTGTTACTTGCTACATCCAACTTACATCAGTGTTTACCTAGATACACACAGTCCGTCTTAGATGACCTGTTACTTATTACATCCAACTTACATCAGTAAATGCATGCTTATCTCATTCTATGCTTACCTCACTCTCCATCTTGAATGACCTGCTATTACATCCAATCTACGTTATCAAATACTTAAAGGCTTGACTGATTACATACAGTCCTAACTCAATCATATACGCATGCTTCAGTCAGAAGCATTATGAGAAATATATTATTTCAATCCATAAGGGAAATGTAATTTTTCTGAGAAAAACTGAAAGTGAATATCTCTTACGGTTTAAGAAACAAATTAATTCAGACAATCTGAAGCTCGAATTTCCAAAGTGACGTTTTTTGGACTGAATTACATCACATCCTGGCCGAAAATGTTGTTTCGGAAATTTGCAGAAAATTCAATATTCAAATTGGCTGAATTAATTCCCTTTCCAAATTCTATGAAATACCTACTGTATTTTCTATATTCTAAAAAGTACATCTCCCTTATATATTGAAGTTATTCATTTACTACAATGTTTCAGTCAGACTGAAGCATAATTATTCGGGGTGTGACGAAGTCCGTCTTGGACGACCTGCTATCACATCGAACCTACTTACCTGGATATAGATATGCACACAGTCTGTGCTGGATAACCTGCTATTGTTGCCAACTCATATTGTTATTGTTAAATGCTTGCTAACTGGATACACACAGTCCGTCTTGGACGACCTGCTATCACATCGGACCTACTTACCTGGATATAGATATGCACACAGTCTGTCTAACCTGCTATTGCTGCCAACTCATATTGTTATTGTTAAATGCTTGCTAACTGGATACACACAGTCCGTCTTGGACGACCTGCTATCACATCGGACCTACTTACCTGGATATAGATATGCACACAGTCTGTCTAACCTGCTATTGCTGCCAACTCATATTGTTATTGTTAAATGCTTGCTAACTGGATACACACAGTCCGTCTTGGATGACCTGCTATCACATCGAACCTACTTACCTGGATATAGATATGCACACAGTCTGTTCTGGACAACCTGCTATTGTATTCAACTCATATCATTAAATGAACACTTGGCTCAATGATACACTGCAAAAAACATCTCCCAGGTCCAGGAAGGCTGCATGGAGCATGAGAAAAACCCGGGGATCCGATCAAAACCCGGGGATCCGATCGACCACTAGTCTAATGACATCATTATTCCTACGGGGTATCCCGGTAGTCACTATACCCCATAGTGCCTTTCAAAGTTTTTCAAGCCATTCGCTCATCAACCACTGCTCTGTTTGCCACCAAATTTTGACTCAACCTTTTTATTCTTATTTGGAAGCATCCTACATCATTGCCATCAGTGGCTGTGCAACCCTTTCACAGCGAATAGCTCCATACCTTGCACTACAAGATAACATGTTCACTCATTAACTGCTGCTCTGTTTGCCCCAAAATTTTGAGTCAACTATCCTAGCCATATTTGGAAGCATCCCACATCATTACAATCAGTGGCTGTGCAACCCATTCACAGCGAATACCTCCGCTAAGTTAGGTGAAACACCTATATCTTCAGTGCATTTGTAGTTATCTGTTAGTCCAATCAAGATGACACTTACCCTTAGGCATGTACAACACACTGGCATCCTTACTTTTCCCCCGGTCGGCCATATTACTCCAGCAGTAATGACCATAAACACACTGACTGCCCAAAATCGGGCCACCTTGCTGAGCCTACAGAGACTTGACATTGGTTCACGGTTCATGTAAAAACCTCTTATTCAACTCTTATCATGGAGGTTTACATGCTTATTGAAATCACAAAGCAGTTGGCCCCGATTCGGGCCTTTTAGGTAGATAATCCCAGCCAGGTCTAGCATTCCTTGTTTCATCCAAACGTGTCTTTCATTATAAAGGATGCCAACTTTCACAACCAGAAAGGCCCCGATTTGGGCCTTTTCCACTACCACGACAATCTATTGGACAACCTATTACTTGAAACATCAGAATCTCCTTAAAAACCGCTTGAAAACTTGAAAAGCTCAAAAATACTGGATATTTTAATAACGCGACTGATACTCTCAATAACCCCGCTTATATCTACATGGAAAAAAATGGGTTTCAAACCCATAGCTTCGTGCAATCATGTACCGGAGGTCTGGAATGCACTGGGCAGGGTTTTCTCAGTGACCCAGTCGCCTGAAACTCCTGTGTGGATTTGTGTGCAAGGTATAGTCACTTGGATGACAGTTCCTGATGTTTCAAAACTTGCATTGACCTCCCGCAGAGCCCGCAATGCATAGTGCATGCTCATTCCATTGGCAAAGTCACTCTTACTGTACAAAACAAACGTTATATTGAACTTGCATAACTAGATATTATACCAAAAGCTTGACTTTATGCTAAGCCACCAAAAACAACTGGAATCCGGGTTAAAAAAAGCGGGTTGACCTGAAGCAAACACAAATCAGAACTGATACTGGTGGAAACTGTACTCACACACCAAGATTGCCGCTAGAGAACTAGCAAAGCATCTTGCATTGATAAGGACAAATGCAAAGAGGATCAAATGACAGCATCAGCAAATGGGGGAAAAAACTTGCGAGCTTTCGGCGCTTGCGGAGGCTTTTCTACTTGTATGCAAGCTCGCAAGTAAAATTTTGATAACAATTATGGCTCATTCGAAACAAATTGTACTAGTAAATAATAAATATCAGTATAAGAGTTATTTGTCTTCTTCATTGAAAGCGAGCAACTGATGTGTATGAAAGAATAAGTGTTTTATGCAGGAAAAGATGTGAGCGCATATGGGAAAATCCGACAGTTGCGGAAAAAACGGGTTGACTTGCGAGGTTGCGGACTTTCGGGCTTTTTGGGGTTGTGCAAGCTTGTACAACCGGCAAAAGTGCCTGAAAGTTTTTCCCCCCTTTTCCTGATGAGCCAGCAGGCCACAATTTTCTCCTTCCGTGACGTTGCGCAAAGCCACTCAAATCGACCTGAATTCCCATTGAAAATGGCACTTGGCGCTACAAGTACTATAGCAAAAGTAAATGAGAATTAATACTAGCGTAAAAGTGTAAAACTCTAGTTACGTACCAAGGCACCAAGTAATCCATCCAAGCAATGCCAAGTTAAACCTCTGTCTTGCCCATCCCAGGATATAGACCAGCGTATCTCAAGGAAATTGCAAGGAAAGATTTTGGCCCGAATTCGGGCCAATAGAACGAGGATTGACCTGAATTCTTGCCAAACAATGTCTGCCGCAATGAAGACAGATTCTCAAGGACTTGTAAACCACGGCTCCCAAGTTCCTGACACTAACTGGATGAATCCAGTCAACGTTTTACTGGACGAGTCCAGTAAATATAGAATTCCAGTGTTAAGAAAGACAGCCCAGCGTATACGCAGTATACATAGAAAAGACGTGGCGCTTAAACTGAAAAATTGGATCCCGCTTCGGCGCTTTAAGCGCCGGCGCCTAACTCTCTTCTCAACCATCATCAAGACCGCGAACAACCTCAGCCCTTTACTGGACTCGTCCAGTAGAGAAAACAACTGGATTCATCCATTTTTGTTAGTTAGCGAGCCTTTGGAGCGTTAAATCACTGGCCGTCCACGCTGCAAACAGTCGTCAAGTCCGAACTCAATTCAAATACCCAAGTACGCGTCTTTCAGCGTACAGAACACCCCAAAATGCCGATCGTTTCTGCTAGATTCAGATGCACTGCTCCGGGATGCGCGTATCCTACGACATCTACCAAGTCCTCGCATCCGCGAGCTTACCATTACAGTACCACAGTAAATTACATAAATTGAAGTTGAAGTTGAAGTTTAACCACGATGAAAACCCCAGAGCCTGCTTCTACGCCTACAACCTACCTTATTGGTGCTATCCTTACCGAGCGCCAGCTCCAGCTTATTGTAGAGCACATCCTCTCCGCAGAAAGAATCAGCTCCGCCTGGCGTCACGATTAGGCTTGGGCTATCAATGAATTTTTTCACGACTCGTGCTTCCATCAAGTTGTTATTCCGAGGCAGACCAAAGCGTTTGAAAAAGATACTACCGTCTACTTCCATTCTCATTCGGTTGTACCTTCATTCAATGGGCAACCACCGAACCCCCATCCCGACGAATGTCGCAGGCTGTTAAGAGGGCTGGTGAAGTGTGTTCCTGTCGAAGTTCGAAAGGAATTTTTAGGCGTTAGGATGGCTGTCACGACCTGGCCGAAGTACTGGGCTGGTAAGTTATCTCTTCTAATTATCTCACTTTCAACTGACGAAATGCAATATACTACAGAGCCAGACTGGCTCTACGAGGACATGATCGAGTGGATTCGCAGACTGCGTGAAAACTCATCCGATGGAATCCCACCTGAGAGCCCGACGGAACTATAGTATGATTTTTACTGTGTCCTAAGATATTGAGCAAGGACATAATTCATGTTTATCCTTCACATTTACAGAATAAATAAATTGTCTTGCATGGTCATCGAAATTTCAGTTCTCATGTCGGTGCTGCTGATTGACTACCACTGGAATACCCATCGAGATCTAACGATGGAGCTCGGGCGAGGCCAAATAATAAAAGAGGAATGTTGTATGGCGGGCTCAAATACAGAGGTTACGGGAACATGGAGATCGGTATAAGACGGGAGATTCAGGGACGAGACACTTCGAGTTTGCATTCTTCGTATGTGGTTTCCTTCCCTTTTCGACCCTTCTGACTTTCTGTTTTTCTGTATTGTAAATTCATGTGTATGCTCGGCGCTCTTCTCACTCTCTACAACGCCAAAATGATGGCTCGTTGGGGATAAGGAGCTTCCGATGCCTATTGGAGACGAACCATCATTAGGAGGCGCAGGGGCGGGAGTAGAGGAGAATATATGTGAAATGCTAACCGGCACGCGTGGCTTGCTTTCCGACCACGACGACCGCCGTCAAATCTCCAGTAGAGATATCTCTAGACTCGGGGCTCAGTTTGGCTCCAATATCGATAGGCACGTTGTTTCTTCATCTTTATCTTTATCAACTAACCCCTTTCTCTCTAGAAATAACCGAGCCAGTGAGGCGTAACCCTCACTCCCTCCTTCACCGGATCTCCTCTCAGCCAAATGCAAACCAATCTTCTCTACCCCATCCAATCCGCCTTTGCAACAGAATCTTCCCTTATCTTCGCTGTTCTTCGCGATTCTACCACCAACGACTTCCTTTCAGCTTCTGGCTACGGTGGAGTCAGGGATTTTTTAGTTGAAATGGGCGTCGCGGCGTTGGCATTGGCGTTGATAGCGCAAGTCAATCTCGAGAGCGGAGATTGAGAGAGTTCGTGGAACTTGGGCGGTCTAGCAGTCGAGCGGTCGAGGTCCCAGGTATGTCATTTTCCGTTCCGTCAGCTTCGTTCTGATTTTACAGATTCGTTCTGCTTAGGGATCAAACTAGTCTCCATTGAACCACGGCTACGTGAGTAGCAGTGTACCTAGGTCACTGATTCCTTCACCTGATTCGAGTTGGGCTTCGGCTTTGGCTCCGTCTCGCGGAGTTTCTTGTATCTACACCTGATTCTAGTCGCGACATATTCAATGCTTGAGTTACTGTCTCGAATGGTCTTGGCGGATTGACAGGCCAGCTCAGCAAAGTTGAATCAAAATCTGGAGGCCTCGCTTGAGAAGAAGATCGAGAGGATTTGTGGAACTAAGGATCCGATACGGGAGCAGTATGCGATATTTTTTTTCTTTAATTCTTCTTTCATTCCAACTGATACGCTCTGCTCAGTAATCTTTAGAGGTCTAGGCCTAGGATATCCCCGACAATCGAGGTATTTCTACAGGACCTAGAGCTCGGTTCTGGCAGCAAGTTGTCGTCGCTTCAAACCTCCCTACCTCTCCCCTTGTCTTCCTCGCAGGCCGACAGTCGTACTCCTTCCTCCGAGCCCACAGTCCTCTGATTCCTGCTTATATCTAATGCTTTTATATCCCTTTCTCTCTAACTTGACCCGACTTGTGTGATGCAACCCGGTTGAAGGATTGGCAGTTGCTTTCAAGACAAAAGTCGAGGCGGATAAAGTGAAGAAGGAGCGGCGGGCGTAAGGCCAGAAGCGCCAGCGCCAACAGTGACTTGGAGGTCTAACTTATCACGGCTTGGATAGCGCGTTACATACATATTTCATTCGGACACATTTGTTCTTATGAGCTCAATTTCTACCAAGGACTCGGGAGTCTACATTCAGTGGTCCGGAGAATATACAAGGTAATTGACGGTTCCTTGGTAGATACATGGTATGATTTAAGTTTTCTTCAGTATTCCAACAACCTCTCGACCACCGCTAAGTGCATTCTGCACATTGAGCCACCCTTTAACAAACCAACGACCACTGCAGCAATTGGCTTCATCATAATAGGCTTCTTCGTGGATTTCGAAAGCCTGCAGAGATGGTATACGTTGGGCAATGCGGGAAGTATACCATAATATTCCGGCTTCCGCTATATCGGCAGCTGATGGTGTTTCAAGCTGGGGTGCGCGCCAGGGCTTTCTACATCCAAAATGAAGCGGCTTGAATAAACAATGCAAGCCCAATATTTCGAGCGATGAAAAGAGACAAAGGATAGCAATAATATCATCCTAAGAGGACTGTCAGCAAACGAAATAAGACTGTACGCAAAAGCACGTACGATGTGATACAACCCGCGTGCTGGCCTCCCCTCGAACTCGAACGTCAATGTTTGGATTGAGGGGAATGAAGAATAAATGAGGGAGAGGATTTCGATTAAAGATGATCTGATGATTATCGTTAAACCAGTGACACGCCATTCCTGGGCCGAAGTCGAACAGATATCCGGTCGAGTAATAAAAAAGCGGGTAATATAATATGCATCAGCAAGCTTTCTGCTACCCGCTTCCTCGACGAAAGAAGAGATGAAAGGGAGTGTGTGGTAAGTGAAAAAATCCTTGCGCCCATAAATGAACCTGATCTTCTTCAGGTTTGGATGAGCAGCTGTAAATTCTGGGAGCCACGAAACAATGACAGGAAAACGCCTCATTGATAGGTCGAGTTCGCAAAGGCCATTGAAAGTTTGTAGTCCGAACTCATCTGTGAGTAGTTCAGGCTGGCGGATAATAAGTTGTGAAACCTTCATGCCACTTGGTGCTAGCCAACAACGACGAGGATCAGCCAATTCGGATTGCTTGAGCACGACTTTTGATAGGTCAAATTGGACGGACCCTTTGGGAAGCTTCTGCACATGAATCGTAGAAACATTGGGGTGTTCATGGAGTGCATTGAGCAAGGCAATGGACATGGTACACCTAGCATCAACACATGTGAGACGTTTGAGGTGAGGAAT
The DNA here is from genome assembly GCA_009733575.1 of Gymnopus androsaceus JB14. Lineage (NCBI taxonomy): Eukaryota > Fungi > Basidiomycota > Agaricomycetes > Agaricales > Omphalotaceae > Gymnopus > Gymnopus androsaceus. The sequence continues at coordinate 14,338 of ML769789.1, read as the reverse complement.
CGATTGGAGTAAAATCTCCATCCCTTCCTCGTCAAGCAGGGAAAGCATGCGCAATATCAGCATCCTAGGATTATCAGTAAATCGACGGCACGAAATTTTTAAAAAACATACTTTGTATATTTAAAAAATAGTGGCCCCTGATCTTTCAGTTTCTTGACGTCTGTAAGTCCCTTGATACGCAAAGATGCGAAGAGGAATGGCAAGCCAATCCGTCGTAACCGTCGATTGACTAGTGAGAGAGAGAGGATGTCCGTTGTGTTGCATTCGAATTGAAGTTCTGGAAGTTCGCACTGCATCCTGGGTTTGGAATGGTACGCGAGATAGCTGAAGATATCGTGGACCAGCTCCTCAGGCAACAACATGGTGGTGGATGAAGAAACAGTGACAGTCATGTGATCTCCCACGAGCGCTAAGGCACTATGCCGGTGGCGTTTCCTTTGTTCTTTTTCTCTGCCGTTGTTCACTGAATACTCTAGATCTATTGTTGTTAGCATCAATTCCTTGACAGTCAGATATCAGCATTTAAGTAGCATACACCTCTGTCTTTCTCAACCCTCGCAATGAATTCAAACGAAGAGCTTCAGAACAACCTCTTGCGTTGGACCAGAGTTCAGCCCCTGACACCAGCCTCTCCTCACACTACCTCTCTATCCACCCGCAGACCATCATTCTATGATCTTCACATGCCTTCGATGCTACAACCGCAGAAAATTTCTTTCGGTAACCCGCGCCCCTTAGGCAATAATATTGACTCTGAGGAAGTCTCTTCTGCCTCGGATCGCTACTTTCAGCGATTATTCGCTTGCGATCGGGAGGCGTCCGTAAAGGCTCTTCGAGGAACACATGCCCATGAGCTGGAGAGTAGATGGACAATGATACTACAGACCATCGGAGCAAATTTCTTCGTGCACAACGAGGATGGTGTGGTGGATGCGCAGAGGCAAGCATTTGATGTTGTCACTCGTCTCGCTACTCTTGTGCTATTTGATCTTTCGGAAAGGCAGATAGAGCATCTTAATACCTGGAGACTCCTTGTCGCAACCACTAGTCTCGAGCGGGACGTCAAAGCTGACATCATAATCAGACTTTTGACCAAGACACAAACCGAGGTCTTCGATAATCTGCTGAAAGGGAAGTGTGAGCCTATATGGCCGCTGGTTCAAGACTTAAGCTCAAACGCTTACATGGAGTGTATAAGCACCATGGAATGCAAGAATCTTCTACTTGGGAATCCCATTGCATACCTTACCCTCCTCTCACTGATTCGACTAATGCAATGCGGAGCCTTCACTGAACTCTGGCAGCAAACAGATTGTAAAAGCTGTCTAGAGTTTAGAAACTCGCATGATGCTCATCATTTTCAATGGAATTTGCCTCTCGACAGCGCCGAGCAATTTGGCCTTGCTGCCTCTTCCAATCTGGATGACATTGACACAGAGATCATCCGCATCCTTCGTATCATTTCATTATCCTCGGATACGACACCCGAAGTTGTTGGTGATGCAACTGTTAGGGAGCCCAAATATCGAGATGAATGGGTTGAGAAGGTTCATCCTCATATGCGAAATTTATGGAACATCGAGTTGAAATCCCAAGTTAACGATGCTGGCCTCCAAGTTCCTGACGTGACCGAGATCATGAGGTGGGTACCCCGTGTACGCCATATATTTATCCAGGTGATTTCTTTGAACGCTCTTGGATCTCTGTCCTTTGCTTAATTTTCTGTCTCCAGTGCTGGGCACAAATGGTCCGCCATAATTTAACGTTTGGGAGCATTACCTCCTTCAACACATCCTTTGGTGTTCAGCGGGTCCGCCAATCTTCGCAAGCAATTATTTCTCCCTTCGATCACGCTGAAGCAGAGGGTTATATCATCCGACAAGCTTCCTGGATTGTTGATGCTTGGGAAGATGCCAGAAATCGGAGTGAAGAAGAGAGTGAGATGACTCCGTGGAGTGATATCTTTGCTCCCAATGCTGCTCCCAAGGTTGACAATGACCGCTACAACAGGGCCCCATCGCATGATCCCAATGATGGTGATTATGATAATGATGGTAATTATCTCCCGCCTGAGGAGGAGGGCATGGCTGGTGGAAATCAGAGCCGCCTGAGGAGTCAGAAGCAGAAGCAGAAGAAGTCAACAAAGCCTCTCAGATTGGATGTCCATGATGGAGGTCGACCCAGGGGTGGTGGGTCTGGTGGAGGTGCCGGGGGCGGCGGAGGTGCCGGATCTGGTGGAGGAGCCAATTTCTCAGGTGGAGGAGGCTCCGGGAGTACTGCCCGAAAACGCGGCCGTCACTCTCCCTCCATATCTTCCGGGAACACTGACAAAAGAGCCCGTCAATATCAGGACATTCAGATTCGGCCTGAGGTGAGTTCATTTGTTTGATCCAAGTACTGTCATCTCATTTTTATTCTTAGGGTCTACATCTGGCATTCAATTGTCCTGGCACGCATCTGGGCTCAAGCGGCTTCAGCCACTTTACAAGGATTTTGCCATTGACCATTTCTGAGCCTGTCAAAAATCCTCTGGATCTTCCAGCACGATTTTCGAGAACAAAAACTCCCAGTCCATCCAGACAATCATTGGCTTCAATCAGCAGTGGGACTCCTTCACCCTCTAGTCACAGTAGTGACAGCCGTTCTGTTCTTTCCACTCCCCCCACTGATATCAGCACATACACGCCATACTCTTTGCAGTCAAGTCCTTCATCCAAAGATGTACACAGTGCAAGCACGAGCTCCCATATTTTGGGACCAAACCCATCTGAAGATGAGTCAGGTTCTTTGAGCGTAGTGACTAAGGTTGGTGTTATCTTGGAGGAGAAGATCGGTGGTTTAACAGGCGTCATTGTCTGGCGTGGTAAGCTGTATCTCGAGGGTCCAATGTCAGAGGGTAAAGAACCTTTGCCGGTTGTCGTAAAGCTCGCTGACTGGGGCACCAACCCTGAAGCGGAGGCAGGAACGAAAACTTCACATGGAGCAATTTTGCATCATGAGGCGGAAATCTACGAGCATATTGCTGTAGAAGGAGGAAAGCTTACCCCCCCTTTTTGTAGCACTCCGTCTTTTTATGGGATATTCGAAAATATGGGTGCCATTGCACTCGTTCTTGGATTCGGCGGTGCGAATTTCGGGATGCCTAGGAGTGCTGACGCTCTTCCGAAAGAAAGGTATTGACTACTTTGTCTCGAATCCAGTCTCGCACTAATATCATTGTAGCAAGCAGACTCTATTTGATCAAATGGTCAACCTGCATGCCATTGGCATTGAACATGGTGATATTGCTGGTCGCAACATCCTAGAGGGTACGGAGGATTCGGGAGGCCCTCTTATCATTGATTTTGAGCATTCCAAATTGAGGCACAAGTGTCTTGGCCCCAGCGTGTGCGAGGAGTTGAGGTCTGTCCATGAGTTGTTGAAGCTTGAAAAGGATTGAACTTACGAACAATGTGTACTTCGTACATTTACTCACAACATTAACAATGAAAAACTTACAAGAAAGAATTGCAAACGGCAGGATTGACCAAGAAACGAAAGTAATATTTATTTAAGAGCAAGCAAAGCAAATACAGCGTAGCATGGCTATAAGAGTGAACTAGATACACACTCTCTTACAATATCCTTCGCCGATAATGAAAAAATGTGTTCACCATACTTTTGCAACATCTGTTTAATACCCAACTGCGCCTTCTTGAGTTCATCCGCGTAGGGACGAGGGTGTGTACGAGGAGGGTTGAAGGTTGAAGTCAAGTCTCGAATTAGATAACCGAGGCGGAAACCGAGGTATGCTTCTCGTTCTGTTGTGCCTAGACCTCTAAAGACCACCGAGCAGAGTGTATCAGTTGGAATGAAAGAAAACTTATAGAAAAAAATACTGCATACCTGTCTTGACTGCCCCGGTATCGGATCCCGTTCCCCAAGTTCCACAAATCCTCTCAATCCTAATCCTCGCTAGTAGCTGCTCCACGTCGTTGAACGTCATGGAGCAAAAGGTGAATGTTTGACTTGCCAGTCGGTGGGGTCAGTATAGGGTTTGGGCCGGGAGAAAAAATGTTGCTCGTAACTGCTCCGCGTCGTTGAACGTTGTGAAGCAGACGGAGGTTAAGCATAAGGTGATAGTGCGACTGAACTGAGGCTAGCGATGTCGACCCAGATTGCGAGGAATTTCATGGGTGACCATGAAGAAAGGAACCCAACTTCCCTATACGTTCGAGGAATTCAAATTCCGTAAGTCGCAACGCCTATTCCAACTACAGCAACCCTAGGTCCACCGTGGCCGGAAGTCTTTGGTGGTAGAATTGCGCGTGAGGTGTTTGTGGGAGGTTGGTGATAGAGATAAAGGTAAGGAAAACGCACGCTGTCAAGTAAGATTGGTTACGAATGGGAGGAGCAAGTCCACAGGAAACTGCAGTGTAGATACGCCGCTGGTGGAGGATAATTAAAGTTCAGCTTGATGACCTTCGAAACATTTTAACACGCACCAATAAAGTCATGCCATTATTAATATACACTAACCATTCAACCTCCTCACCCTAGTATTTTCCCCGGCGATGGCCAATATTTGAGTCCAGATCGTCCGCGAAGCGAAACAAGCCAAGCCGGAATGATGAGAACGGTTTGGAAGGAAGAGTCGAGCGCTCGGATGACATCCTCAAATCAGGCCAATATGAACAGTAAAATTTATCGTTTAATTGCGGGTAGACAATAAATACATTGTAAAGTACGCATTACAATGTAAGAAGAAAGGATTATCGGCCTGTGTTGCATAGTCGCGCAGTTGATATCTGCATACTAGCGTAAGTGAATGAGCCGGTGCTTGCACTATGCAGCGCAGGCTGGAGCTGGAGTTGTTACGGCGCGTGTGTTGGAAAGGTGGTTGGGTGACAATTACTTGAAGGAGCGGGGAAGCAGCGGTTATAGCGAGGAATCTGAGACGAACGAAGAAATCCAGTGAAAGAGGCGGCGAATAAAGAGCAACATGGGCGCTGGGGAGCCAGGGTCAGTTAATTCGACCCAAAATTTGGTCAAAAACGACGATGGGCTGTTGAAGGTGGGCAATAGGAAAGCAGGGCGGGGTGCAATGGAGCTGTGGCACTTGTTGCGCCGTTTCCGAGGCGATGGAAGCGCCGCAGTCGTTAGGGTAAGCGGTGGTATTCGGGTCAAAAGGGACGGTTGGGCTGCTGGAGCAGCAGCGCTATCCTAGGTAATACCGAGAGTTGTTAGGACGTCTAGCCACTGCCTCAAAAGTGATGAAGGAGCGATATTCCAGGGCGTTCTAGTGGAAAGTGGAATTAAACCCGTTCATTATCGAGAGGTATCCCCAGAAGAGTTACTAGGCAGAGTTCTGGCCTGAATTTGGGCCAAAGGGACCTCTGGAAGAGGAACGCGGAGCTGGCGGTCAATATCCGAGGGAGTTCAAGAGGGAGCGGGACTGAAGAAGCTGAGGGATTCAGCCTGCCAAGTAAACCATGCAGGGACTGGAGGTTGAGATGCGGGCATGGTGCTCCAGGAACGCGCTGGCGTCGTGACGGTGACTAGATAAAACGGGGGGTAGCAAAAATAGAGTGGAGGTCTATTGAAATAATGAATCAGATTAGAAGAATTCGAAACGTTTGAAAACGCACGATATAAAAAGGCCCAGTACCGAGCAAATAATTCCCTCTCATAATACTGTTGTGAAATTGAAAGAAACCAGATAAGAGTTAAATGAGCGCGAGGGTACTCTGTTAGCGCGTAAAGAAGAGGACGATGATGGTGGTTTGGAGGAGAGATCGGTCGAAGCGCCCGCGCGTCAAGGCTTAAAGGACGAGTATGCTGAAGCCTGGATTCAAAATTAATTTACCTCCAATGCGACAACTAGACGGAGCTGAGTTCTGGAGGGAAGATAATCCTCAGTGGCTGAGAGTCTAGGGTTGAAATCTTGAGAATCGAGATTCAGAAATGCTGGAAGAAGCTGCCCATCGTTGGCGACGCTTTGATCAGAAGCGTCGCCATCAACGACCGAGCGCCCAACGTGCTTCTTCAACTACCACCACAACCGAACGAATCTGGCCGCAAGCCAACAGTCCCGCCTTCAATAACTCCACATAACAATTTATCCGACTCACCTTGAGCAATACGAGGCTTTGCTTTTGTAGGGAGCGGCAGGGCTTTCTTAGGGGGCAATTTTATTGGGTTCGGTAAGTTGATTCGCTATTCTTTGAGATTACTAAGTAAACAATATCTATTTAGATGGCAAGTCGTTCAGGAATTCGGGCAACGTTCTCTTCTGTGAACCATTCTCGAGGAAGCGGACAATATCACACCCATAGTCGAGTCGACCTCTTCTGAACTCCCAGCTTGTGCTGCTCTCCTACACCACACGCCAACGGAAACCGCAGTTCTTCACTATGCCCTCTCCTCTAACCCTCCTCTTACATCTTCGAATCCCGTATCTGGTCCCTTTCCTGTACCCGTCCCAACGAACCAGGCAACGACTCAGGCTCCCCCAACTTGCCGTGTCACGAACCAAAAACAGGAAAGATTTTGTTCATCCCTGATGCTGTCGAGACGTTTTATTCACCGCGTCTGCAGCTTTATGGCCGTTGATGTAGTTGATTCAGGGTTCCGCTCATGATGGACGATGTTGCTATTGAGGACGAGACTGCAGAAGTACGGCAATCGCCACCAAGCCTCCTTCCTTTACGACCGTCACGACCTCTAGCCCTTTCGCTCCCCTTCTCCCTGCTGTAGGTTGTCAATGACCGTCGTCGACTCAGCTGGCCGGATGCACCATGTTATTGGTTCTGAGTAGGTTCCATCCCTTCTTAACTATGATCTTGTGTAAATTAATGACCGTTAGCTAGATATCGAATCTGAAGCCTCAAGAATCCAACAGCTTCGACTTTCGTGGATCCAACGATGAAGAGCTAGAGGCCAACGAAGCCTCAAATCCACTCTTATTCCAACACTACCCATCTGAGCACGCCATACTATCTGCCTCTGGACGTTCTTGTGGAATACTACGATTACCAACTCCCTCAGCCAACAATCTCCGCCTTTGAAATCTTCATTTAAGGCACCTCTTCGGTATCGCCTTCCACGGCTTTTCTTCGACTCTCATCAGTAATATCTCCACCGGAACCACCTTCCTGACCTCCCAAGCTTGATCCTCTTTGCCCGACCCTGGATCCGTTTCTCGAGATTGTCGGCACACGTATTCCACTTGTACGGGCCAGCTCGGGAACGTCGAATCGAAATCTTGAGCTGTTGTATGAACTACACATAGAGGAAGATCCTCAGTGCTCTCCCCAATTTGCGTTACTGGGTTATTTCACCCAGTGGACGCTACATTGAGCGCTCACTTCTCTCCTTCCAACTACCACCATCCAATTGATCAAATCAAGCCATTCCCTTTACTGCCATTTACGACAATACGATTTGGATTACATGGGTTAGCATGAGGGAACAGATGGATGTAGGGAGGAAAGCGATGGGCGACGGCTGGAAGATCTTGATGCGGCTAGTAACCGGGAAGACAAGGGATATCCGTGCAGAACCCTGGGTTGCACACATTATACTGCATGTCATCGATTTATTTCTTCCGTTCTATCGACTGACGCGCTCTGCTCAGGACAACAATGGAGCCAGAGCAAGACATGAACCCCGAGCTGCTTTTTGACATTCCACATCTCATGCTCAGCGTTCACTTTACCGAGCAACATCAAACGATTGTGCGCCCTTGGAGCTTCAAACGCTTCTTTCTTTATCAGTTCTACGACCTTGACCTCTTGCCTCTTTGCCTGCCTTTCTCCCTACCTTCTCCGAGTCAGGTGTTGGAGAAGATACTCCGCACGGTATGACTACGGTACGATACGCTTTGGCTTTCCCTTTACGAGCGCACTATTTCTGTTTTTCCGGTCTTCTACGTTTCGCTCTCAGTTGTCCCACTATTCTATGAGGACCCGAAATAGATTATGTACTACAAAAACGACCTGAATTCGGGTCATTCTTTCTGCTAGACAAATACAATTAGCTTCAACTGTATATACATTCAGACCACTATAATAGTCTTGTACACATTCAGTAACAGTTCCTGAATGCGGAATTGCTTAGCACAGGAGCGCTGAATCGGCGCTTGTTCCTTCTTCCTCTCTCAGCTTCCATCTTCGCCACTGTAATTGTTCAGCGAACGCTCCAAATCATCGCCGATCCCATTATTCAATATACTTTGAACTTTATTCATTCATTTGACCGGAATTTGGGCCAATCCGCGTGAACAAAAATGCCTCCCAAGAAGGATAAGCTATAAGTTCAAACTTCTACCTATAATTACCTTGTGTTAACCGTTTCCCATAGCATATGCGAAGACATTTATTGTAGATTCCCTTACCATGGAGGTGATGAGGCTGTCCATACGCGAATGTACCATTCGCCATTGCGTACAGTCAAGTATAAAGGTGCGTTACCAAGCTGTTTTTCCTACGCAAACAGGTAAAAATGTTAAAGTACACCGTCGCGCTAACGGCAAATTGCCTTGTCCATGTGGCGAAGAACTCCATGCGGGCTACAACTACCTGAAGCTTCGCGCGCACGGGTTTATCCAGTGCTTAACGATTCCAGCCACGATGTCATCCAATTCCAGGTATCGGCACCTACATGACCACCTCCCAGCCCTGTAGACCCAACCTCCGACATTCCAACTGCTACTGCCTCGACTTCAATGTCTGGAAATGCTCCTTTACCTCTACAACCCTCTGGAGCAGTTGGCCCGCCTTCCGACCCTCTTCTACGTCACCTGGACCAATGGACACTCTGCGCTATCCTGCATCGTTCACCGACATGTTCGATTCAATGTCTGGAAATGCTCCTTTACCTCTACAACCCTCCGGAGCAGTTGGCCCGCCTTCCCCCCCTCTTCTACGTCACCTGGACCAATGGACACTATCTGTTTGCACCGGAGGCGATGCTCTGTCTGCCGCCTGGTTACAAGATCGCGCAGATCCCGCACAAAGTTGCCAAAAAAGGAAATTTCCCGAATTTTTTTGCACCACCTGAAAGACACACCTGTCTACTACCTATGTGAAATTCCTTTTTTTTTTTTTTTTTTTGTGGAGCGTGCCTCCTTTGGGATAACGACCAAGTCGTTTCCCTCCGGCCGCTAAGGTGTGCAAGGCAATGAGCCAAGCAAGGTATATGATAAGAATCCACTCGAGGGAATACATTACGCACAGGTGCATATCGCACCCCGTGGGTTATACAGGAGATGAAAAAGTGGATGTAGGGTTTGGCTAGGGCTTCTCGATTAGGGAAACCCTACACTGCCACACAGGCAAGAGCTTCTTGTTTAGGAAAACCCTACACTGCCACACAGGCAAGGACTCTTTGGTGGCATAGATATATGGATGGAATATGGGGTGAATTGGGGGTGAGACAACTGACTTGTAGCCCGGCGGGGTCTGGGTGGATGCTATGGTCAACTTGGATGTGGATGGGACAGATAGATACGTGGCTCGGCGGGCTCTGAACAGTATGATGCAAACATGGATGTGGATGTGTCTCCCTGATAGATAGCTACATGGGCTAGCAGGCAGTTCAATACAGTAATATGGTACAGATATGTTACCTATTTAGCTAGTAGTAAGGCGCCGGTAAAGCAACCAGCATTTGGGACAGCACACGGATGTGTTTCACATCCGTGTATGGTATGGATATATTACCTATTCAGATGGTGGTAAGGCGCCGGTAAGCACCTAGCATTTGGGACAGCACACGGATGTGTTTCACATCCGTATCTGACCCTCACCTGCACCAGTGCGCAGGGATGTAGTTGCGAGTCGCCGGTAGACAACCTGGCTCTCGGGCAAGATACGGATGTGATTTACATCCATATCAAAGCCTCACCTGCATTGTGAAATGCCAACGTTGCCGGTGAGGAAAAATGCGCCGGTAGGAACTCGGTAGCAGGTCACCAGTAGACGACTGGTCTCCTGGAGAGGATACGGATGTAAAACACATCCGTATGTGAGCCTCACCTGCATGCCGTATTACCAATCCCGCCGGTGAGGAAAGCTGCACCGGTGGGTAGGAAGTCAGTAGCCTCCTGGGCAGGATACGGATGTGAATCACATCCGTATCTGAGGCTCACCTGCACATTAGAATGCTACCTCCACCGGTGAGGAAAGCTGCGCCGGTGGGTAGGAAGTCCGCCGGTAGACAACTGGTCTCCTGGGCTCATATACGGATGTAAAACACATCCGTATATGAGCCCACCTGCACGCCGTAATACCAATGGCGCCGGTGAGGAAAGCTGCGCTGGTGGGTAGGAAGTCAGCAAGTCGCCGGTAGACGACTGGGCTCCTGGGCAGGATACGGATGCGAAACACATCCGTATCTGAGCCTTACCTGCACGTTAGAATGCTAACACCACTGGTGAGGATTTTCTTCTTTTTTTTTTTTTGTGAGCGTGCTCCTTTTGGATAACGACAAGTCGTTTCCCTCCGGCCGCTAAGGTGTGCAAGGCAATGAGCCAAGCAAGGTATATGATAGGGAATCCACTCGAGGGAATACATACGCACAGGTGCATATCGCACCCCGTGGGTTATACAGGAGATGAAAAAGGGATGTAGGGTTTGGCTAGGGCTTCTCGATTAGGGAAACCCTACACTGCCACACAGGCAAGAGCTTCTTGTTTAGGAAACCCTACACTGCCACACAGGCAAGGACTCTTTGGTGGCATAGATATATGTGAATATGGGGTGAATTGGGGGTGAGACAACTGACTTGTAGCCCGGCGGGGTCTGGGTGGATGCTATGGTCAACTTGGATGTGGATGGGACAGATAGATACGTGGCTCGGCGGGCTCTGAACAGTATGATGCAAACATGGATGTGGATGTGTCTCCCTGATAGATAGCTACATGGGCTAGCAGGCAGTTCAATACAGTAATATGGTACAGATATGTTACCTATTTAGCGCTAGTAGTAAGGCGCCGGTAAAGCAACCAGCATTTGGACAGCACACGGATGTGTTTCACATCCGCCGTAAGATACTCCGCACGGTATGACTACGGTACGATACGCTTTGGCTTTCCCTTTACGAGCGCACTATTTCTGTTTTTCCGGTCTTCTACGTTTCGCTCTCAGTTGTCCCACTATTCTATGAGGACCCGAAATAGATTATGTACTACAAAAACGACCTGAATTCGGGTCATTCTTTCTGCTAGACAAATACAATTAGCTTCAACTGTATATACATTCAGACCACTATAATAGTCTTGTACACATTCAGTAACAGTTCCTGAATGCGGAATTGCTTAGCACAGGAGCGCTGAATCGGCGCTTGTTCCTTCTTCCTCTCTCAGCTTCCATCTTCGCCACTGTAATTGTTCAGCGAACGCTCCAAATCATCGCCGATCCCATTATTCAATATACTTTGAACTTTATTCATTCATTTGACCGGAATTTGGGCCAATCCGCGTGAACAAAAATGCCTCCCAAGAAGGATAAGCTATAAGTTCAAACTTCTACCTATAATTACCTTGTGTTAACCGTTTCCCATAGCATATGCGAAGACATTTATTGTAGATTCCCTTACCATGGAGGTGATGAGGCTGTCCATACGCGAATGTACCATTCGCCATTGCGTACAGTCAAGTATAAAGGTGCGTTACCAAGCTGTTTTTCCTACGCAAACAGGTAAAAATGTTAAAGTACACCGTCGCGCTAACGGCAAATTGCCTTGTCCATGTGGCGAAGAACTCCATGCGGGCTACAACTACCTGAAGCTTCGCGCGCACGGGTTTATCCAGTGCTTAACGATTCCAGCCACGATGTCATCCAATTCCAGGTATCGGCACCTACATGACCACCTCCCAGCCCTGTAGACCCAACCTCCGACATTCCAACTGCTACTGCCTCGACTTCAATGTCTGGAAATGCTCCTTTACCTCTACAACCCTCTGGAGCAGTTGGCCCGCCTTCCGACCCTCTTCTACGTCACCTGGACCAATGGACACTATCTGTTTGCACCGGAGGCGATGCTCTGTCCGCCGCCTGGTTACAAGATCGCGCAGATCCCGCACAAAGTTGCCAAAAAAGGAAATTTCCCGAATTTTTTTGCACCACCTGAAAGACACACCTGTCTACTACCTATGTGAAATTCCACTACCCCATTGCACTCAAAGTTCCCACGGAACTGGCCTACGAAAATGGCGCCTCAAAAATCTAGCTAGTCCCAATGTTAGTTTTGCGGAACTCGCGACACCCAACGACTGGCCAAAAACCATTACTCACCAGCATCCCAGGACTCCCTTCGACACTTTCCCAGCTCCATTTGATGATAGCTCTAGTATTGCCCGTTTCGCACCGTGTTTGAACTGAAAGAGCAGAAATTCCAACACACAAAGTTGTAACGCCTACAAAGTTGTCAGGAATCATCGGACCGGCTTGAGGGTGGGTACACACCTTGAATAGGACCCATAGCGCTCTGTGGTAACCGCACAGCCCACATTGACAACTTCCGAACTCGCCGTGGTAGCGTACAAGTCCACCTAGGCAAAAAACAGGCCTCGGAATCGTAAATGCCACAAAGTTGCAGAAATGTACCCGAAGCTCACTAAACTTGGTATGTAGGCTCTATAGGGTCCCCTCTACCTGTGAATAATATCCTGAGGCCATCGCTTCAAATGCGCACTTATACAGTAGCAAGGAACCAAACACTCCACCTTATTACGGTCACACAGTCAAATGCTCACAAAGTTTGCATGTCAACTCCGAAGGAGTCCAGATTGCGTTTTTGAGGACCGTTAGGTACCTAGTACGTGCACCAAAAATTCGAGGTCAGTAGCATCAAAAATGCGCTGGCAGTGAGGCTGAATATACGAGACTTACCAGCAATACAAGTACGGGCGCCTAATCGACTGAACAACCGAAACTTGACTGATCAACTCGACGCTCAAATCCTCGACAGTCCATTCCACTTACAATGGACGGCGTTATTTGCTAATCTGTTCATGAAGCAGTTAGATCCTTGCGCGGAATACTCAATCATGCAACGTACCTCGGAACATGGTCGAACCGTTCAACCCATTCACAGACCAGCCAGCTATACGACAATTTGTAATTAGCCTAACAGAGTTACAAGTGCAAGTCCCTTTAGGTATCTAATGAATCCGCGTAACCGCTGAGCAGACACAAAAACCGCCGGAAATTTCCGTCATTTTATTATAACTGCTCATTGCATCCTAGTCAGATCCAGAGCTCCAGCAATGGAAGCGAAAAGTCGGTCCGATGGAACAGGAGGGTGAGGGTGAGGATTAGGATCAGAGCCACCTAATGCAGCAATTGCCGCTAGTAATTTTTGAGGAACAGAGCCTCGGGCAGCGTAAATGTAGAACGGGAGTAGTGCAATCTTTTTTTGTGCACTACAATATGGTGATATGGAGCTATTCCGCCACACTTTACACACACAAATAACTTTATTAAGTTTATAAGTTGGTCCACCATTATCCCATACCGGACCAGGTAGGCTCATATTTCATTGTCAGTCTGTCCCGAAAACTCCAATGTGTCACCTGGGGTCATAGGGAGCTCCTCAACCATGGATTTCTCCTCTCCTTCGGAAGCGTCATCTAAAAATAATTAGATATGCTTCCAATGTTTCGTACAAGGACTTACCAGCGCTATCATCGTCATCCTGTTCAACGACAAGCTCGGTGATATCAGCATCTATAGAAAATCATCAGACATGAAATACTCTATCTCAGGCATATTCATACCGTGGACTTGCATTGATACCGCCTCGTTTTCTTTAGTCGGAGCTGAGTCTACTTGCATCGAGTCCTCCCGGGTTTCCAACTTTAGGGGGAGTGGTTCCGAGGAAGGCGTAGGAGGAGGGGGAAGAACGTTGACTTTGCCTGGTGTGTACATTAGGCATTGTGTAGACGTTTTAAAAAATCGATAGAACGGTGATAAGCGTGTACCGGCGCCGAACAACAGACGACCGGGTATGGGCAAGTGGTGGAACAATGGCAATGGAGTGTTTACGAGCGCCGAAAGCAGACGGCTCGTAAGGGAATATGTGAATAATAGGGCCGGACACCTATACTTGGGAAAAATGGTTAGTAAATGGATGCGGTCGGTGGTGAGCTACGCACCTTAGGACCTATGCAAGCTGTGAATTCAAGACCTCCTCAAGCTTAGATACCAGTACTTATTCGCGAGTCGAATTAGATAAATCAATTGAAATAACGGAAAACTGACTTACGGAGATGGAGTCAGGGACCCAATGCATCCGTCAGCATCGTCAAATGGACAGTCGCTGTGGGATATGTCCGTGGAGGATTCAAGAAAACCCC
>ML769788.1:0-54152 GCA_009733575.1 Gymnopus androsaceus JB14 | reverse complement strand
GTTCATGGGAATAGATCTTTTGAAAATTAAGGTTTTAATTTCGATCATTCAAAGTTACGCTTTGATGTCACTTGTTTAACACAAGCAGCGAACACTGAAATACGATGAGTATTGCGAGATGTTCAAAAAAGTATAAGACCTCGGTGAGGTCAGAGCTTGGAATCACCCAAATGAACACAACTGGACTGATATTGTCAGAGTATTCGGTATGGGTAAAGGTTAAGCTAAGGTAAACAAGTGACATAACATGGTTTATATATGAGTGACATAATATAACATAATGACATGTGAGTAAGTACTAGGGGGCGTTACAGTCCGGAAAAAAGCCCAGTCAGCTGCCAGAGACCGGTGAGGCGCTTAGGGCGCTTATTCGGCACCCCCGGCACCCCCGGCACTGTTCCAAAATGATGGAATACCATCAAATCGCATGATATCATGATTGAGGCATTGCTTTTGAAAAAGATGATGATAGCAGTGTATTGGGGCAATGCCCGCCCACCGGTATACATAGCGCGCTCACCGGCGCTTATTTTCCCGCCCTCCGGCGCTTATTTCACAAAAAAAAAAAAAAAAGTCGTCAGGAAGCCTTATATGTTCCTGAAAAAATCATGAAAAATAGTGAAAATATTCAGGGGGCAGAAGGGCGCCCTGCGCCAGCTGAATTTTTTTTGTCATGTGACTTGAGACCCAACTTAGCATAAAAAATCGAAATTAGGCCCCATAAATGCCGGAAAAATCCTGGAAAAATGACAAAAAATATGGAAAATATTCAGAGAGTGTCACAATCACATGATCCCGTATCTTTGACAAATAAATTCCAATAATAGATAATATTTACAAAAAAAAAACAGAAAACACTCATAAAACACCATACTATATATGGTTATGGTGGACCATGGCACTGTATGAGTATGGTTAGGGTGACACCAGATAAATATAGCTATGGTATCACTGTACATATATGGTTACAGTGGCACTATATGAATATGGTTAGAGTGGCCACATGATTACAGTGGCACCAAATATGGTTAGGGTGGCACCATGATTAAAGTGGCACCAAATAAGTATGGTTAGGGTGGCACCATATTTACAGTGGCACCATATAAACATGGTTAGGGTGGCACTGTATAAATATTACTACAGTGGCACTTTATGAATTAGGATGGCACCATATTTACAGTGGCACTGTATAAATATTGTTACAGTGGCAGCATATGAATATGGTTACAGTGACACCAGATAAATACGGTTGTGGTGCCACTGTATAAATTCCAGATATAGTTATGGTACTGCCCTATAAATATTTTTATAGGCCAGCCACATGAATATGGTTACAGTATCATCACTGCTTTCATCCAACTGTTCAATTCCAATTATGTCTTACCTCTCAAAAATCCATAAGTAAAGTGAATTTAAATTTCTCGAGGTTTTGGCATACTGTACCATTTTGATCACTTTGTTGGTCACAGGTCACAGGGGCCCCCAACAAAATGAAATGTCATGGTTGTCCCGTATCATAGCAGCAAGTGACAAATTTCTTTCAATTTTTGTGTGCACCCTTCATGCACCTAACCCAAAGTGGTAGGATATTTTTGTAAAATTTTCATTCTGTCACAGGTCCCACTGATCCTCAACCAAATCTAAATTCGTTCAGCTGGTCACAGGTCATACCCCCAACCAAAGTGCTTGAAATGGTACATTATTTTTTGTAAGATTCTTATGTGTTTTTTTTTTTTTCCAAAAATCCATGAATAGTTGGTTGTAATAGTACAAGAGTACCTAGTCATGATGATATGTTATAGTGATAGTACCATCATGACCATATTCATATACTACTGTATCAATATTGTTATGGTACTGCTGCATAAATATGGTTAGGGTACTTCCATATTACCCTAACCATATAAGTGTGGTTATCCTCAAATGGCCATGTAAATGTGGTTCATGTATAGTATTAGACTATTAGTAGAGTATAGCTCAGTACCACAGACAAGAATAACCAGTATATGCACTAACAGTAACATAGAATATGGCTACATGTCTGAACTATGACAATTACAGTACTAGTACTACAATACCAATGTGAGTATACCAGTGTACTATTTGCTCAGAGAGGTAACTCGTGTGATGTAGTTTGGGTGACTTGGGTTTATACAAGTACATGGACAGCTTCAAAGGTAGTGTGATATACTGGTACAGAAGCATGATATGACTTGTGTTAATAGCAGCCCTACTTCTATGGTATGGTGCTGCTACAACTAGAATGGTATGGCTACATTACTGTAGTACTCATAACTCAGTATAAGTATATAGATAGTATCATCATGACTGGGTACTCTTGTACTGTTGCAACCAACTATTCATGGAGTTCGGAAAAATACACATTAGAATATAACAAAAAATATGCCAAAACCTCGAGAATAAATTTACTCTGATTGAAGGATTGGTCAAAAGCAGTAATGATACTGTAACCAGATTCATGTTGCTGGCCCATAACCATATTTATATGGCAGTACCATACTGTACTTCTATGTAGAGAGGCAACAGTCACATGTTGTGGCCGTGACATATGCAATAAAATTTATTTATTTTGATTTATTTTGACTTTTTTTGGGTGTGTCATGGTCGAAAGTTAGGTGACAGGGCTAAATTTGACCATGATATCATGGTGCAATGCAACGAGGCCTCTGTGACCATGACCATTGCCTCTGTACATAGAAGTACAGTAACTGTATTAGGAATGCATACAGTGGCACCGCAACCATATTTATCCAGTATCACTGTAACCATATTCATATGCACCACTGCAAATATGGTGCCACCCTAGCTATATTCGTATGGTGCTGCTGTAAATAAGGTGCCACTCTAACCATATTCATATGGGGCCACTGTAACAATATTTTTACGGTGCAGCTGTAAATAGTGCCACCCTACCCATATTGATATGGTGCCACTCTAACCATATTTATTTGGTGCCACTTTAATCATGGTGCCACCCTAACCATATTCATCTGGTGCCACTGTAAATATGGTGCCACTCTACCCATATTTATTTGCTGCCACTTTCATCATGGTGCCACCCTAACCATATTTATTTGGTGCCACTGTAATCATGGTGCCACCCTAATCATATTCATATGGTGCCACTGTAACCATATATGTACAGTGATACCATAACCATATTTATCTGGTGCCACCCTAACCATATTCATACAGTGCCAAAGACATTCCCCAGCTTAACAAGGAATATTGTTCCCACGTGGGGAATATCTTTTGGCCGCCTCTGTATATGCCAGTGGGCGGGCATTGCCCCGATACACTGCTATCATCATCTTTTTCAAAAGCAATGCCTCAATCATGATATCATGCTATTTGATGGTATTCCATCATTTTGGGACAGTGCCGGGGGTGCCGGGGGTGCTGAATAAGCGCCCTAAGCGCCTCACCGGACTCTGGCAGCTGACCAGGCTTTTTTCCGGACCTCCGGAAGTTATCGTAGTTCTTTGCAAAACACCTACAACAACTTATCAGTATTTTTTGAAAAAGCTTAACAGTATACTGTGAGTACACTTGCTAACTTGCCTTTACAGAAAGGCTGAGAGGCTGAAATTGTCGAACAGATTTGCCACGACATCAAGAATGGCAAGGTTAACCGAGATATATTGCGAAACACGCCTCTGGCAGCACTTCCTGGAGGTGTTTATATTCAGGCTCGAAGCATGCTCCCGGGAAATCATATTCTCGCCAGCTATCTATGCATGATTGACGGGTTCATATATCCAAATACTCCTCGTACCGTCCATCCTGGATGGAACCATGAATCTTTGTATCCTGCCGCTCATTACAAGGTGCCCTTCATTGCGGACAGCACAACTCTGCAGTTCCCTAAGCATCAGCTTGTCGTTGGCTTAAATGTGAATAAGGGTTGGATTCACGAACGTCACGCTGATCCCTTCCAAGTTGGTGCTTGGGTTATGGCCACAAGAGGTCGTTATAAAGGAGATTACGGTCTTGTTGTTGAAGATGACTATGGCGAGATTGACTCAACTGAGCGAATGGTTTTGTTCATCCCCAGGATTAGACTTCTGAACTTCAGACCCAACGCTGAGTCAGCTGCAGCTGAACCACCGAAGAAGGTGAAGTCCTCTCGGCGCCCCTCTCCTGTTCACCTCGTTGGTGCCGGCACAATTCTGCAGCTGGCCAATAAATTCAAATGCAAACTGAAGGTTGAGTGCATTGAACACTGCAACAAACCGGAGACCTGTGCTCATCAGGAGATTAATCACAAGTGAGTAACTTTCCAGGGCCAAACCACTTGTGGTGGGCTCGCGCTGACTGTCCAAGACATCAGCATGCTGAAGTTGGCGGAGACGCTTCCCGACAATCTTGTGATGTCCTTTTCCAAAGTGGACAGTGCTGATATCCTTAAGACTTGGATGCCACCTCCCTCTTCCTGGTCTTTTGAATGCAGTGAAGAGGTTGCAGCCATCCCGTTTGACGGTGGTACTCTGGCTTTGGAATTTGCGCAAGAAGTGTTTTGCGAGTTGAATATTGAAGACGCAAGTCAACGGGAAGGGAAACTTCTGGAGATTCTCCCTTTGTACTGCAGGGTTGAGTTTGTTGGCCAGAGAGAGTGAGCCGTTCCTTACCATTTTCTTCGAAAGAAGATGTGAGTAGGTGATACAGTGCAGTTGTTAGCAGGAGTTCGACCTATCAAGGAGATCACACGTACTCCGGTTGAGAACACTGTTGTCAACATGATTCACAGTGAAGTCGTCCCCTTATGTGGAAAGCAAGGATTGGTAGTAGCCGTTAGCAACCGGACTGTGGACATTTGGATCCCCAAAATCGTAACAACGCTCCCCTTGCATCCAAACACTCTTCACAATCTATCCCTCAACACTATCGCTGTTCCATTCATACCCTGGCCGCCGTTTGCTAAATTTCATATTGGTAACAATGAGCAAGCAATCCCTACGAACCCGTTGAATCTGGTTTTAAATCAGAGTCAGGAATTGGATACAGTCTCTAGTTCCGCAGAGCCTGGGCTGTCATGTCTTCCCTAATTCACGGGAAAATCTCCTTGGGAGGATATCCTGGTCACTCCAATTGGTCGTCTTCAGCGCAAGGGGTACCGTGGATGGGTCAAAGAAGTCAAACAGGACGAGAAATGCATCAGTGGTATTGCAGTTCTCATTGAGTACCAGACTTCCAATATGACAGATTCACCGAGGGAGTGGTTCAACTACAATGTTCTGCGCCGCTGCGACAACCACTGATTCACTCACAACAATTACATGGGCAAACAGCGCGCAAAGACCCAACATAAGGGCGTTACGTATTATGACTTTAAGGAAGGATACGTACCGAAATATACTTTGGAGGATGAAAAAGAGGCGTATAACCTGCGGAGGGAGAGATTGAAGGCCGAAGAATGCCAGCACCAAATGCAACAATGTCATATCTATTTCAATGAGATACTTGCACAATCCGACAAGACTCGTTTGCAGTGGATTAACGAACGCCAGGAGTTGCTGAGGCAAGCAGGAGTTGACCTGATCCAGGATGAAATGACAGGACTATACTACTTGGGTGACTTGATGATCATTGATGCATTGTCCCAAACTCCAAACCCATACATTAATGATAGTTGGCACGAATCCATTGATCTCTCGCGTGCATCCTCACCTACACCACTACCTTCTGTCTCAAGTCATTGGCTGCTCAACCCTTGTATTCGGGAAGGCTTAGGTGACAATGACCTTTTGCTTGCTTTCAAAGGTGAAAAGAAGGATCGCCGGGTGCACCTGCCAATCCCCACTAATAGCCTATATAAGACTGTAGGGAGGGCAAACTATGCGTCTTATATAGGTTAATAAGGGAGAATCCCCAGGTATGAATAAAACCGAATAAAGTCTTACATCTTAAGACCGGAATTCGGAGTAAGGGGCCTCGGAGCGCCCAGAACACCGCCACAGGCGCTTATCACACAGGCGCCTAAGCCTGCACTGTAGGTACTTAGTAACAAAATGCTAATATAACCAGTTTCACGCAACATACAGGAATACTACAACTAAGCTAGAGTAAATATGAGTAGCAACCATTACCAAAAAAGCATTACAACGTTGCAGAGGTACAGATGACAAGAAGATAGCACAAAAGATAGCGTCGGTGCGACAGCAATACAGCGCAAGGTAACTACTTGTCCCACTCATCATCCTCCTCCTCTTCTTCTTCATCATTGCTCGCAGCCTCCTTCTGAGCCTTTTCCCGACGCATCTCCTCAAGCAGAGCACGAGACTCCGCAAACTGCGCCTCCGCAATGGCTGGCTTCGAGCCTGGGGCGAATTTGCGTTTCTTCCTCAGCTTCTGCTCCTTGGCCGTGACGGGGGCTACCACCTTCTTCGACTTCGAGCTCCCCTTCTTCTTCGATGGCTGTTCAGCATCTTCATCATCATCGATCGTGGCGGACTTGCGTTTCGGAGCACGTTCCTTCTTCGAGTTGGCGGCATTAGATTTTGCATTCCCTTCGGAAGCAACGGGCTTGGATTTCTTGAGAGAACGCTTTCCCTTCGTAGACGGAGCCTCCCCATCATCAGCCTCTGAAGCCCCAGACTTCCTACTAGCACGAGATTTCTTTGATTTTGGCCGATACTCTGCTTCGTCGTCGTCCTCATTGTCCTTGTCCAGGTCTCCATCCTCGTCGTCTGAGATAGGTTTGCGCTTGCGCTTATGAGAGCCACCAGCGTCGCTGCGTTTAGCCCTAATGACCGGCTCACGCTCAGCGAGCTCCTCCTTCACTTCCCTTCTCTCAGCCAATGTCATAACCCTCCAATGAGCCTGGCCGGATCTCCACGCATCGTACAAAGTCTGGATCTGCAACGCAACCTTCAGCTTCGACGGGGCAATAAAGTCGATTGCGTCCGGCCACCCCTCAATCATTACGCCATGAGCTGCCCGGATATCCTGATCATAGCGAGCATAGCTCATGGTAAGGTTGCTGACCCTACTAATTTCACCTGTTTAAATCATATTAGAAACAAAACTCCCCAGAAAGCGCAGCATAAGAAATACTTACGAAGACCATTGAGAATCAACTCAACCGTCACCGATTGCATTTTGTTCGACGGAACCTTTTTATTCCCCACTTAAAATCGCGCCATTAGTTGCTGATAACAATGCAAGACAGTGGAAGGACGTACTAGTGGTGACCGTGCAAGCATAATCTTCAAGGAGGCACACCATTTCCTGTACGCTAACGTTGAAGTACTTTCGCATGAATCCATCAATGTCCCCGCGGCCAAAAAACCCAGATTGAACAGAAGAGGTATAAGACGCGCGGACGATTGCGCCAAACCCCCAAGAGCCAGTGCTATCGTTAAGATAATCCATCTACAACAGATAATGAGCCTGGAGCGCAACGCAGGGTGAACAAGATGACGCCTACCTGGCTTTGACAAGCATTAATTGAGTTACTCACGATCAATGCTGGAGAGCGAGTAGAAACTCGCATGATTGACTTCTGCTTGTCCGCATGATCGTCCTCATACTCCTTACGCAATTCAGCCATGCGTTTCTTGTCGTGGTTAAGAGCATTCATCAAATCGTCGTCCTCATGAACTGCATCTTGAATCTCCGCAAGCTGCGACTTCGAGCCATTCGGACAGTCTAGACAGAAGTGCTCATTAGCCCACCAAAACTGACACAGAGCGGATGGCTTACCGGCGTTGAGCTCCTTGCTTTTAATATGGACAAGAACGTTCCAGTTGCTAACGGCTCGCTTTCCCTTTAATGTAGCAACTTGGGCAGCCAACTGACGGATGCGCTCTGGAGTAATGTTCTGTTCAGTAGCAATGCTCTCAACGAACTCATCCATCTTTTCCACGTAATCTCTAACAGCCTCGGTAAGCCGTTCAGACTTGGCCTTAGCAGCCGCACGAGCCTGCTTCTTCTCCTCCGAACCCATCTGCCCTTTATTCCTCTTAGGTAAAACAGAGGATGGCCCAGAGGAAGCAGCAGGCGTAGAAGAGGGAGTCGAAGGATCGAGACCATCGACCGGAGCAGAACCCACAGTAGACGAGTTATCACCCGAAGATGCGACGTCGGATGAGGAATGACGAGCAGGCGGAGACAAAGGGTCCAAAACACCACCGGCAGCAGGTGCATCTGCACTGCGAGTTGCAGGAGTTGGCTGAGGCGTAGATTTTACAGCGGAGCCTGCATTTTTGGAGGCAGCCAGGACAGGCTCAGATGGGCACACGCTAGGTGAGGTCTTGGGGAGAGCAGGGTCAACATTCTCCCTCGACGCTACATGAACACACACGCAGCAAAAAAAAAAAAAAAAATTAGCAAGTTTTTCCAAACACGAAGGCAAATGGAAGCACCTGCGCTGTCCAGAAACTCAGCGACGGAGCTTGCCGCAGGCCGATAGTTAGTCGGGCGTGGAGCTATAGAGTTGGTGTCTAAAGCAAAAAGCCAAGTTAAAGTTAGTGAGGAGAACTTAAAAGCAAGATGCACGTACTGATAAGAGCAAGAACTGATTGAGAAGGAGCTACAGGACCTTCCTCAACAACCTGAGACGCGTCTACAGCGTTATTAACCACGATTTCAGCAAATTGAACTGCAAGAGCCATAGTGCAGAAAGATTTTCGAGAATCAAGACGGCGTGTTGAGCCAGAATTAGCGTTCAACTTCGAGTGGCGGCGCAAGTCAAACTTTGCGTAAAGTTTGCTTAAATAAACGGAGCCAAGCATGTCCAAACCCAAACCTTCTTTCTCCTTCGCTTCCACCATCCTCCCAACCAAAAACATCTTCGCAAATCACTAGCGCCGGTGAACAACCTTAGCAAGATGAAAGGTAAGTTTAAGCTATGTTCCTGAGATCTCTGCAATCTCCGCAACATTCAATCTCACGTGGCATCATTGAATTGCAGTTGAAGCGCCAATCGATCAACAACTTCAAACTTCGCCAACAAGGCCAAGCCAGCAGCTCACTGCTGAGCGTCGCGCTGCTCGTCTTGCAGCCATTCAGACCGCAATCGGTAAGCCAGCATCCTCAGCGCAGCATCAAACGCCGCTAAAACACACCGTACAGAAACCCGTACAGAAAGCAGCGCCCAAAACGAAGAGGAAGCCGCTGTTGAAGACATTGAGGACGATTGGGACCATTTAGACTCCAACGTGCGCTCAGCCTTTGGTAAGTTTGACCTACTTAAAAACCACTCAAACCCAACTCATTGACTTCCTCAATAGCGCTTATCCGCACCGTTTACCAATCGCCACAATTTGCCAGTCGATTCAGCAGTGCCAGTGCTCCGACTCCTTTTAACACCCCTGCTCGAACCCGAGTCGCAACAGCCCCATCGACTGGCAGTAGTGCAGCACCAACGACTCCCACTCGCAATCGACGCGTTGCCATTAATACCCCAACGCCCAACCCAGGAGGTCGATTTGAGATGCCTGCATCTCTGCCTCCTGTAGTTCATACCGTGGAAACTCCCAATGCCTCTGCGAAGGAGGGCAAGTTCTACGTGCTTTACGTTGGGCACGACTACAAGGATGGCGTTTTCACTTCGTACAAGGACACCGATACCGAAGCTGGAATCTTCCCTTATATCGACCATTGCCCCGAAGCCGTTTTCAAGTCCTTTGCGACGCTGGAAGAGGCTCAGAACCATCACCGAGAAGCGAAGGAAACTGGCGTTCTCGAACTCTTGAAGAGAGAAGTTGAGCCCAGCGATATATACATCGTCACGAAAGGCATTGCGCCAGGAGTTTTTGAGCGTCGGTGAGCTACAGCGGGCCCCATCATGCTGCGATTTTTGCTGACTCAAACATACAGGGGACGTATGATGAAGAACGGGCTTGGATTTCGTGGGGGAGAGGTCCAGTTCTCGCAAGGAAAGGCATCGGATGCCAAGCAGGTCTTTTTGCAATGGGAGGCTCAAGGGTATGTCCGTACCCTTTCTATCCATCGCCCCTTCGATCAATAGTTACTGTGTCATCCGCTGCTTACATCTTAGCATTCTCATACATTAGAAAATTTTTTTGTTGTTATCTACACACGATCTGACGAATACAACTCGAATTTCTTGGTACCGAAGCCAAATATCTAAGTACAGAGCAATTTGTCAAGTAGAAGTAACCAATTTAAGTAGGCACCGAGCAATTTCCTGATGGCAGAACGTTATTCGCAAGTATTGGATAAACGACAGTAAGAACAAGGCGTAGCAGCCACAAAATACAGCATGGCTAATTGCCAACGCGCTCCTCTTCGTCCCGCAACCCCGTTCGCAAGGTCCCTTTGCGCATCTTGTACCACCAGATGGAATCGGGACCAAACTTCTTCATATGAGCACTGTTAGACCGTGAGCTCTAGCAGCAGGACAACGCGTAGAGCAAACCTCATGCGTTTATCCTTGGCCTTCTGCAGTATTTCCGTCCGATTCCTGTAGGAGTATTTAGCAAACCAGGATGGAACAATCTGGAGAAAGGGATATGCACTTCAGATAATACTTTTTTGAGGACGCCCTCTGGCTGTCTTGGCGCACAATTTTCTCCTTATCCTTCATTCCTGCACGAGTTCTAGCGTACCACGGTATAAGTCAGAGCAGAATAGCACAACGGGCAGGATGATTTACATCCGCATTCGCTCCCGGTTTGCAGTATTGTAGGCCTCTTTATTCCTGTAGTTAGCATAGCAATAATAAGAAAGATGAGTATAAAATCACAGAGTAAATGAAAGAGAAAGTACTGACTTGCGATGATTCCAGCGAGAATAATCGACGCGCTTACATTTGGTGATTTTGGCCTGCTCGACGTCGGTACGCTTGGATTTTCGAATAGCGGAGTAGGTACGGTCTCGAGGCATGCTTCAAGAACAATAGGAGAAAAAATTGGGGCAAGGCAAGAAGATTCAAGTGAGAGATAGTGAAAGTCGAGAGGAAAGTAGGATAAGATCATTTTTGATCTTTAGTGTTCATTCCGTTTGAAACTTAACGTCTCACGATCCCAACAAGAACATTTATTTTATAAACATGTATTGGTCCTAGAAAGATGCTGAGTATCTCAACTTGTAACCAAGCATCAACAGTATGTGTGATAATTTTTTGGCCTTTTAATATTATGATTTGCTTTTACAATGAGCGATTCAAGTCCAAAAATGTTAAGTTGTGAGTTCGTACACATTTTGTACCTACGCCTTCATGGACGGCTTCTCCTCACATCTTCAATTGGTATCAAACTTTTAAGTAGCGAAAATGCATCAGGTATCAACAGTGTTCATTAGCTTGCTATTTACAAAAGCACAAAGTACGCAGCACAACGGTAAGGAGAAAATCGTCAAGTAATAGCATGGCCTAAAGATCGCGGCAAAGCAAATCCGCCCCAAATTCCCAAAGGTTTGCTCGGTACTCCTTCCATTCCTTCAGCAGCCCAGGGGAGGCGTGCTCTGTAAACTCCTTGTCTGAACGAAATCCGTTATGAAACCAGCGTGCAAGCCCAGCGGGAATGAAGAAGGCCATCAAATGGCGTCGCTCATGAGGATCAATTGGCGTATTCGAATGGGCAACGCAGGCAGAAGGGATGTACATAGCTGTCCCCGCAGGGAATTCAAACGCAAGTCCAAGTGGCCAAGTAATAAGCAGGCCGCTCCGTGTATGGTCAAAGTGACCCATGCAGACGATGGAGCACATGAGAAAGACGAGGTTCCAATAATCTGTGTGGATGAGAGTGGAGGCATTGTGTAGGTTAAGATGGCAGGCGGGGTAGCAGCAGTCCTTGAATGCTCGCTCAATCTGAGGATTATCCACGTCGACGATCTGCTTGTCCAGATTCAAAGCTAGAGCATGCAGCCTGGGGAATAAATCGCGGAGTCCTCGGTCAGCATAGGTGGCAACGGCCTGAATGTCAGGGCTGTCCAAGACTTTTGTTGTGGCTTATATGGATTGGGTTTATCTTAAGAAGAAGCAGCCAGAGCGTAGACGAAAGCCTGTAGAATGGATGGACCTCTACATGGTCAATATTTTTGGTACATTTACTTCAGTTTTTTTACACTCCCAAAACTCACCCCTCTTTCAGGTTCCTCTACTAAGGAGATCTTGGGCTCGTGCATGACTCCTCTAGTCTTGTGCTTGCTGGCCTGATGCCTACTGCTCCTTTGTCTCATAAAACTGCAATCACGACGCGTACTGTCGCGCTTTATCACAGCCTTTTTGTTCGTTGCCCGAAGCTTGGGATCCAGCCATTTATCAAAGCCCTATGTGATGCAGAAGGGTCTCCATTCAAGCCCTATTTAGCGACCCAAATGTCTGCGGCGTTTGACCTCTACGTGGCCATCCTTAATCACGTCCGTCTGCGTGTTCAGAAAGCGCTGCAGTGTGACGGGCCCAACTGGCGCATGCTTAACTGTTGCCCCGCCTGCCAGTACCGTCTCAAGAATGAGGAGCAGCTTGAGGTCCGCATGCTGGCTAGCTGTGATGGCAACGATTCTCTGAGGCGTGTCGAACGTGTTGATAAGGCCAAAGTAGACGATCACGCTGACGCAGATGGAGCACCGGGTTTAGCACCTTCAAAGGAGAGGCTTGACCGCCGCGTAGGAGGGGGTGACTACTTCCTTCAGCCAGCCCAAGTGGATGCGTGGGACGAGGGTAATTGGGAGTTCATTAATGAGATGCAGGCAAATGGCGACCAGCTCACCCCAGAACAGCATCTTTGGGCGGAGGGTCAGTGCGAAGAGCGTTGGCACAACGCGAAGGATAAGAACACTGCTCGGTCGGTTGGGAAGTTTATGGAGTGCGGGTGGTTTGCTTTTCTTTGCCGACACATGATGCTTCTTCTTGCATGCGATATGATACGCTCTGGGGAACAGTAAGTCATTTTTTACTTTGAAGTTTGCTTCAATGATTAAACTCACTGCTCTTTCTAGATCGAAATATCCCTTATCCATCCTCAACCACTATATGTCCGCAGAGAAGGAGGAGCGTGAGGCTACAAAAGAGGGCAGGCCTCTAGGGAAATTTGCCATCGCATACGATGTGCACTGCAAGCTGTCAAAGACAGTTAAACGAAGCCCTCTGAAAGCGCTAGCGGAATGGTCGAACTATCTCCCTGTTATAGGTACGATGCATGGCTATGCTCACGAACGCGCCTGCCAGCTCCTGTTCTTGATGCTCTACATCGTTGGCACTGGGATTGAAGACGGGGAGACATGCGAGCGTTATTTCAACGTCACCAATGCTCTTGCTAGTATCACCCGTCACCAGTCAGTATTTCATCGCCGTCAAGCAATCGCAGAGTTTATTTACTACCATGATAACTTCGAAACGTACTCCAAGTCCAGCCTCTTTATACTCAACAACTACAAACAAGCTCTTGGAATTTTGAAGGGTAGGGGTTCTATCGCCAAAGCTATGTGAGAGGCGGGGATCGAGACGTCCGATACGTTTTACGAATGGCTTGTAGAGGAGGGGAACTATCTTCGTAGCCTCACAAAGGTGCCGCCCGTTGAGACGCTGGAGATGGAGTATTTCATGAAGCTTGAAGGTTTGGACGGGTGTCAGGCTCGTCTCAGAGAAGCTCGGGAGACGTGGCGCAACTACAAGTTTAACCAGGGGCGGGATCAAGGACCGGCGTTAAAGAAGAGGTGCTGGAATGAGATGGAGAATGAACGCAAACTTATTGCTGATTGCCAAGTGCTCAAATGGAAACTGGAGATCAAGGATCGATGGGTGAACGGGTCAGATAAGTGGTGCTCGGTCAAGAAGATGGTGAAGGAGGCAACGTACCGAAAGGCTTTGGATAAGCTTGAAGGCTTGTTGGTTGCTCGGATGTTTGAGATGACACGGCTTAACGTTGCTGGAACTGGTATGTGTTCGTTTAGCAGAACCTTTCACTTCTAATTGGTTCATTCAAGGATACAAGATGCGGAAGCACATCGCTACAGCTCTCAAGCTTCGTTCAAAGTCGATTAAAACGGCCATCACCGCCTACAATGAGGCAGCTGCCTCAATGTCTCCGCCTCGTCGCCGCATCTCATGGGAGGAAGTGGTTGAATTTTCCTACCTCTCTGAGTTCGACATTCTTCGTGACACTCGTGAAGATGTTCGGGAGCGGAAGTGGGCTACGCAGAAGAATCGGGTTCTCATGCAGGAGTTTTTTAAGCTCATACGGGCAGAGAACGAGCTCCCGCGGCTTCACTTGGAAATCTGTCATCTGTTCACGTACATGAGGGATAAGGAGTATAGGCTTAAGAGCATATCCAAAGATGTTGAGGCTAGAGACCCGGCCTTAGCTCTTCAAATCCTTCTCTATTGGCAGGAACGTGGCCGTTTCAACAACCTACACCGGCGCAGGCTGCTTTCCATCAAGAGGTTGGATGGGTTCAAGTTCGAGAACAACAGGTACTTTTCACCGGGTGTGGCAGTTGCAAAGGAGGCGCCGTTATCGGAAGTAGTTGATGGGCCTGTCTTGGTTGGAGATGCTGGTAGCGATGTAGAAGAAGAGGATGAGGAAGATGAGATGGATGGGGAGATAGATAAGGTTTTGTCTATTGCTGTAGATTTGGACTAATACTGGTAGTCGGTTGTAAATAGTGACTATATTAACTGGTACTATGGTTGTACATCGAAGTACAAGTAGACGCCTGTGTGATAAGCGCCTGTGGCGGTGTTCTGAGCGCTCCGAGGCCCCTTACTCCGAATTCCGGTCTTAAGATGTAAGACTTTATTCGGTTTTATTTGTACCTGGGGATTCTCCCTTATTAACCTATATAAGACGCATAGTTCGCCCTCCCTACAGTCTTATATAGGCTATTAGTGGGGATTGGCAGGTGGCCGGGTGTGTCTGCGAGTCATAAATGGCCTCACGGAGGCATACAGTGCTATTGGTCACAAGCGTCCAATTCAAGTGCAGGACCTTGTGGAGGATTTTTGTTCCTACGGAGTGACAAAGCCATTCAGGGCTGCTGGACTTTATCTCGTCTGTGAAGGTGACCACATTGGGAAACTAGTTCGTCGTGCTTGGGAATACTACGGCAATAACGGGGAGCTTTACAAAGATCCCCTTTGGACCATTCAAGTTGTATCTGTGGTAAAAGAAAATGGGAAGTTTGTCAAGACCATCATGATGGACTATCTGCGCTTCCATCTGCATGGTGCTTCACTTGCGGAGGTCCATGAATCCAGAGAGCAGAGGACATCAGGTAATGCGGCAATGACAGTACTACGGGAACAGCGCGATCATGTCTACACAAATGGATTTTGGACGGACGGTGATGGAGTTCTCCGTGATTGACACGACAATTTTTTGACATTGATGGATCACTCGGACATCCTTAAATATTGACTGCTGTATCTCTAGTGATGAATCTGTATTGAACCATGTATGTACTGTAGTTAGTTTTGTATATGCTTATCTGCGTACCAGTTTCTTGTAGAATAGTTTCAGTAAATGCACTCAGCCATGTAATATTGTTGTAATTAGTTGTGCAGCAGCTCAAATTGATATGAACTGCTTTGACTTGCCTTTTTGATATCTATTGTCTGATTTACTAAGTGTCCGCAATGACGTTAAACTACAGGACCACCCTCCCTAAAATTGCACCACAATGGAGACCTCCCTGTGCGTGACTTCGTTTCGCGAAAACGACAATCAGATCTCCAGTTTGCACTTGCACTTGAACCATTATCTGCAATGTCTTTGCAACGTTCGAAAACAGCTCGCACTCACTCAAGTAACACCGTTTTGCCCTACAATCAATTGGGTCGAAAGGTACGCTCTTGTTTTGCTCTACATACTGCTCTCGTTAAATTGAGTGAAACAGGTCATCCCAGTAGCTCAGAAAAGAGTCGCGGAAAGAACTTTGGCGACAGGAAACAAGGTAGGTTGCATTAATCTCATACAGTCTTTGCGCGTTACTCAGTTCATTTGCTAGTCGTGTCAACCTCTCACTATGAAGAGCGTATACAAGCCACTCAGTCCCCTTCCTTTGTCTATCATCCCAACCCCCATTGCTCATTCCGAAGACATCTGGCCCGACGATCCCCCGTATCTCAACGATAGGGTTGATGACGCCTTGCTCCCGAGTTGGGGATATGTCAGCGACTTAACGACAGACACCCCTGCTGCTACGGACGACTACTTTAGGTTTTTGCTCCGACTAGCTCGTTGTCGCGATCCGGAGGTTACAAACTGGGTCCTGAGGCGCATGGACTTTGAACTCGAAGCTTTAGCCAGGCTGCCAGACGCTGACTGCCCTGCCTTCGAAGGCGATTACTCACCAGACCGCAAGGAGTTGAATATATGGCTCAGAATGCATGACAAAGATGGTCTGCATGCGATTCACCAGAATACCATAGCACTCCTTCGATCTGCAATTGATGACTTTCCAGAGTATGAGATATTGAGGTACGGCCAGCTTTTTGGTGACAATTTGAGAATTAAACACATGGAGTCATGCATGTCTCTTGAGGCTAGTTTGCGTAGGCAAAATCATCTAGCTCAACGTGTACGAGACGCGAAGGAAAAGAACGTAGTAGTTTGATATCTTCATTAGCATCTTTGTATCTAGCACAATTTCAATGTTCACTACCTAATTCTGTATCAATCAAAATGGATGTAACGATATTGTTGAGGCCACTTTAAAAGTTGGGCCACCAGGAACAATAGATTTGTTTGCGTTGTTGCACCAAACTCTGATTCGGGTGCACCACTCATTGTTCTTGCGTCCGAAACGACGTTAAACTATCATGCTTGTTTCGGTTGTTCCCGTACGTTGTTTATCGTGGTTCCTCGTTGGAATCTACTCATTCTTTACCTTTGCTTTGTTACCCAGTATGTCCCGCCTTCGATTGCAGAAAAAAGACCTCCAAAAGGCTCCAGTCGTCGGACAAACACCACCTCGCTCGGCCTACAAGCTCTTTTCTAGCTCTCCTCGTTCAAGTTCACCAACGAAAAAAAATGCGAGACCCATCGTGTATCTCCCCAACGGCAAGACCCTTTCTCAGAGGATTCATCTTCCAATCCCTCGTGGTCAAGTCGGTTTCCTAGAACGTCCTAATGACGACAGGGGTATGTCCACAGGTGGACTATCTTCAGCTCCCGGTGACGTCCACGACGTATTCGGAGCTGACGGCGACGCGTTTATACCTCCAACGCCTCATTCACGCAAGCGGCTTGCTCAGTCTGCACGCTGGGAAAATGAGGTTTTACCCCGTCTTATTGCACCTTACATGAGCTATGTTCGGCAATCATCCAATCTGGCAGAAGAATTATCATCCGAGGCAGAGGAATGTGTATGCCTCAATAAAGGGTTGGAGCTTGAGGTGGTTGTTGTTCGATTTGATAGTGAGTGATTCTTGAACATTGTAGCTATCGATTATTCATGACTTTGATTCATCCAGAACTCGAAAGAATTACCCTACGAACATGCGCCTGCCAACCCGCCGCGACTCAGCTCATGAAGTGCGGACTTTTTGGTTGTGCACCTCTACGCCCGAGCTTGGCCGTGGACCTTCGTGTTTTAGACTTTGTCACGCGTCTTTTCCTGCGTATCTCGCCCAATAATACCGCGGTATGCAATACGATTGAAGATTTCCTCAAATGCCAGGGATATCATTTGTGTGGACAGGTGCACTTTCATCGTTATTTTGGGAAGCTCGGTATTGATTATACTTTGAAGGATCCTCTCCGGCGGCGTTTTGCGAATGCTCTGCAGTGGTATAACAGGCTTCAACAGTCAACTAACGTATTTGTGGATGGCATTCTGCAAAACTCCCACCAGGCCATTCAAGTTGACGCTGAGGATACCAACTTTACTCACGAGAACCTACCCGCTTGGAACAATCCTCAAAGTGAGGGTCTGTTCACGTCCGAGAACTCACCGAGCCCTGCGAGTGACGAAGAAGATCAACGACCGGGAAAGAGAGGCTGCAGGGAACCCGCTAGTTCAACCCATACACGCCCATCTGACTACCTTGCGCACATGGTGTCCAATATGTTTCGGTGGGAAGTCTTGTTTTTCAGAAGGGTATGTAATTAGTTATCATTTAAAATTTGGTTTTTGCTAACCAAATCGTCTTCTTTCAGCCTGAGTTGCTTGGTTTGCGTAGACGCTTGCTTCACGCAAAAGAACAACAAGCACAGGACTCAGGATCCGAAACACGAAGCATCCGAAAACTGTAGTTCGTCCCTCCGGAGGAAGTTGAGATATGGAAAGAGTTTGTTGAAGAAGTGCAGTCCACGGAGAGATGCCAGTGGTAAAGCGAAGAAAACAACGCCCAATCCGGATGAAGAAGATGGGTTTGAGGGGTCTCTGAGGTCCCAAACTCCGTACTGGATGCAGGTGGTGAAAGCTTTACTGCTGCCGATGGCGAATAGACAGAAAGCTAGTACCCAGTTTTTTGACTTGACTGCTTTGATGGGACTCTTGTGCCGCCATGATCGTGTTTTATGGCTGGTTAATATGACCACTCCAGGAGAACGACAACACTACGCCCTCACACTCATTGATATGTTATTTCAGCATCTGCCTGACCATTGGACTGTTGGTCTACTTTACGATATTGCTTGCCAACTGGAGCGTAGTTACGTCAAATGGGATCTTCTCAAGGAGGAATACTTAGACCTGTCTGGCATTCGCAATTTCCGTGTTCCATGCCTTCGGTCATCGGCTGGCCATGCCAGTGTATCTATCATCCTCGGAAGTGCACGGGGTTTGGCTTAGCGGACGGGGAGGGATGCGAACAATTTTGGCACTCTATAAGCAAACTAATCGCTTACTTGAGAGTCTGCGGAGTGAGTCTGATTGTTTCGATATTTGTTTTGTGCTTTAACAGTCAAGTTCGGCCAGCATCACCAACGTCTATATACACTTGATTCGCAGATTCAGCACTTGGATCGCGAAAGCTTATGGGGACTGGGCTTATGGATAGCGCGAAAGTGGAAACACGCTCAAACGAAGTGTGAGCAGGCTGAGAAGGATGTTAGTTGGTCAATGAGAAGTGCGGAGTTTCTTTGTGATCAGTGGCAGGCACAGGTTGAGTCACAGACTAAACCGCTTCCTGGTGCATCTTTACTGTTATTTCAGAGTTGTTGTTGATTATTAATGTTCAGGACAGTCCAAGGGGTCAGCCAGAAAGGCAGTGGAGGAAGCTCTTCGACTACGAAAGGCATGAGATACTCTGGCTGACAACGTCAAACAGCTTGAGAAAGTTATGACCGATCTCTCGGCGGAGCCTTATGAAGTAACTACAGCAGAGTTGGAACTGGAACCGTTGAGGGAGAAGCTCAAGAAGACCCAAAAACTTGTGACCACCAAGGAATGTGCAATGGGTGTGGAGGGGAGAGAGCAATACTGACACCTTGCATCTAGCCCAGTTCATTACGCATCGTATGAATGCTCGAGCTTTGAAATTGCGGTTACGCCAGAAGCTTTGCTCCCGTAAATTTGAACAGAGACCGACTAGAACGATCCTTCCATCGGCAGATGAATAGTATCGTGTATTTTATGCTCGCTCACTCCCCTTCTTTGCTGATATTGTATTTTCAGCCTCGGAATGTAAACTATATAATCACACAGAGCATTCTATTACCCGTCGTGATCCTGGTATCCAGTCCCTAGCAAAGAAATACAATGACCTCTGCAGCCAAAATGGAGAGTTTGATTCAATCAGGATGCGCTCCAGTTAATGCAGTGGCTCCAAGAACCATCGTAACAAAGGAATTATTTTCCCTTGACGTCGACAATTCCATTTGGGATGATATCGGCCTTGCAGACGATGATGACGTGGCTGAGCCGCCTTTGTGGTTATGCGACGAGCACGTCAGAACCGGTATCCGAGGGATTCTCCTTCGTGATCGTTGTGATGAAGAGTTGCATCGGCTGAAGTATGAGGAAGCGTCTCTGAAGGACTGGTTTATGGAGGAGTGGTCAGTTGTATTGAGATCGATGGAAGAGATTGAAGGTGTGTCTGATTGTCATAATTCTGTTCACATTATAATTAATCCCTCCTAGACTTGAATATACAATATCAATTGCAGGAACGTCGAAAGGATCTTGCCCGGTTGTACATTGTATGGGCGAAAGCATTATCAACTCTACCACGAGATGAGCCGATGGAGTTGTGGGGACCAATGGGAGCGGAGCTGGTTCAAGCGAGACTGGAAGTGGAGACAGAGCAGGTACAGGAAGAAGTGGAGGAAGATGATGAGGATGCCAAGGATATGTTCGAAGAGTTTGATGAAGATGATTTGGATGTAGGTTTGATTGAGCGAATTGACGCACTAGATCTCAATGACAATGCATGGGAGAACGAGTTGGTGAATGAGGATATGTATTATGTAGGCTAAGTTGATAGAAAGATTGTATGGTTCATACTTAAAGCGGACCTCCTATGCTCATACATTGATATTTGATTTCATTGACAGAGCATGAAATGATTGAGTGGTTAAGTTTGTAGCTTGTTTAGCTTCCTACCTAGCAAATGGGGATGCCGAAGATATAGCAAGCGCGGATGCCCAAGTATCTAGCAAGTGGGGAGGCCCAAGTACCCAGTAAGTGGGGCTGCCCAAGTACATAGGACAGCCCAAGATGGGATTACCAAGTCAGGACCCCGGACACTTGGGAATCCCAGATGGGGCTGCCCAACATATGTCTGCTGGGGATATCCCGGGTATCAGACCCCTATTAGGGCCAACCCGGGGTGGGATAGTCAAGCCTAAGTAGGTACATTTTGGTAGGTGACTGAAGTGGTACTGTACAAATTATATTTCCGCAGTCCGCAGTACTGTGCATTGATGTATATCACTTTGCAAGCTGTGTATTAGCTGTGGTTATGGCTGTGCTGAT
This sequence comes from Gymnopus androsaceus JB14, assembly GCA_009733575.1. NCBI lineage: Eukaryota > Fungi > Basidiomycota > Agaricomycetes > Agaricales > Omphalotaceae > Gymnopus > Gymnopus androsaceus. The sequence continues at coordinate 33,308 of ML769788.1, read as the reverse complement.
ACATGTACAGTAATACTACCTACATCTATAGTAATTGTCAACCAATAATAAATAATATCAAACTACTAGCCAAGTAGAGTTCCGGACTGTTCCGGCTTGTCATTCCAACCAAAGGGACAATGCCAGTCAGCCTTGACTGGTCTAAATTTGGCATTGACTGGTATTTACCCAGACAACCGCAACCCTGGTACAGACCAAGGAAAGAATCTGGTTGAGAATGGGACATGGAAAAGAAAAAGAGCACTGAAATACAAATCATCGCACTGTTGGTTGATGCTTAATCCTTGCCCAATGGTCATAGATTAAGAGTGAATAATAACATCTGAAGCAAGACTCGGAATAGTGTAACGTAAGAAAAAATCCAAAAAAGGATCCAAGAGATACAGGGCACCAAAAGGCTAAAAACCAATAGAACGATGAGTATGCCAGAATCAGAGTCAATACACATACCTGAACTCCGGAAGGAATAGTTCTTGTGGGGAAGATCAACTCCCCAGACCGGAAATTCAACGTTCGTCCCATGAGACGACGCCTACCAAAAGATGTAGGGTTACCGGGTCTAAAAAGTAACGAACCATGCATTCTTAGTTGTCGGTTGCCTCGTCCAATGTCTAGAGGAGCGAATAGTCAGGGAAGAGCGATGGAAAGTGAAAGAATTTCATGCGCACGGATCATTCCTAAATCTCTGTTACACTATTTCAACGCTCCCATTCGCCAATAAAGCCTTTCGGCAACGACATGCGAACGGATATAAGTATCTTTAAGATTCTTACTCCGTCGCTTCCGCTGCATCATGAGTAGGAGGGATTCCATCGAGTGAGTCGACGAGGAACTCAGTTGTGCGCCAAGTGATGCTGTAAAAAGATGATGAGGGAAAAAGGCCAAGCGCGCTTGCTAGGAACCGATGCTGATGCAAGGATGCTACAGCCATGTCCACGAGAATCGACGCAACCATAGAAATTGGCGAGTCAAGACCTTTAGAAAGGCACGGTTTGACGAGCCTGAGGGAAATCTGGAATTATCCGCGTATGCAAGAGAAAACAGGCCATGAAATGGCGAAGAAGAGAAATGTGAATTTGAGACCGGAATCACCGGCGCCTAACCAGTCGACTCACTAGGCCTGCACCAAACAATAACGGTCGAAATCATTAGTGAAATTATTGTTGTGATTAATTACCTTTTTCAGTATGAATTTCGGTTGAAAAAGACCATATTTTTCCTATGAAAAACACATTGAGAAAGAATCAGAATTTCGTTCGGGAATCCTATATCCTTCCTATATATTAAAAAAGGGCAGTTTAAGCGCTCTAAATGATTTGTCACTATTAATAAGCAAGTTAGCCGCGCAGCGGCGCGCGAAGCGCTGAAACTTCAGTATTCCCACATTGAGGACCGGCGCCGCAGGCATAAGCTCCGCGCAGCGGGCCCGCGGCAGCGTGGGGTCTGGGGGAACCCCAGTGCTCCACGCAGTGGCCGTCGCAGCCGGCGCCGCAATCTGAGCTTCACACATTTGAGTGTAAGTTCATTGACTCTGGAGCAAGGAAGACTGGATTTACTTAAGTTCTTCCATTCCACCACCACACCTGGAGACATCCAGTTAAGCAGGGCTGCTTCTGACTGACATGTCAGCTCATGGAAATTTTGGTCAAGATGATTCAAACAACATTTAATTCAAGAAAAATCCAAGAAAGATCAGTGTCAGAATTCTATTGTTTTATCCATTCTTGATCCACTCTTTCATTGAAAGATGACTGAATTACTTAAACCTGAGGTGTGCACTTTGTGCTCTCCTGCATACTTATAGGTTAGGGTGCTACATAGATATCTGATAGATTTTCTGATACCTATACTATTGGGATACTGAAAAATGATTGAATTACTTAAATTTGAGGTGCTATACTGTATCCTTATAGGAATCTGCACCATAATGTATATGGTTACAGCCATATAAAATACAGCATATACAGCAATGATTTTTGAGCCTTACAGTACGGTTATGGGATGGCTCACGGCAGCTGTAAAAGCTATATATGGCATCCTACTTTGAGGGTTACAGGATGCAAGGGGGTCCAACTGATGTAAAAACCACTATTCTATAGATTTTCAACCATTTTGCCACAATCTGAGATGCAAAATCCCCTCCAGCACCAAGCCATATGAGCCCATACTGTATACAGTATGCTTTGGCACTCCTTATGGCATGGGTACAGCTACTGTATAGCTACTGTATAACATGTACCATATACCCATATTATATAGACCAGGATGGTCACAGTGCAGATCCCTACTATTCTTACAGGCTAGGGTGCTACAAATTGAGATGGGCATCAGTTCAGGCCTGAATAAAATGCATTATATATGTTGAGGTTGAGGTCAACAACACCATAGGTTGAGCATAGGTGCTGCAAGATTTGAGATAGGGAGCAAAACTTCCTAAAATCATGCATTACAGATTGATTTTTGTTCAGGGCCTCACTGTTACGTCTTATGATTTCTGAAGTCCTGAAGTTCAGAGGTATCACATTTTGCATTACTGAACATTCAGTCAAAACAGTACAATATTCATGTAACATAAGTAATTCTCAACAGAAAAATGGGTACATGGATGCAACATGTATGTAATGGTTTTACTCATAAATTCCATTTTATCCCCTTTAGTTTTTGAATTTAGCATGTTATGGTGTACTGCCCACAGCTGTCTGGAGTTAACAGAGAAAAATCCAAATGCTATTAAAATAATACCCTGACCTGCCTATACCATAGGCATGGGTCAAGCAATTGTGTATTTTCACTTTCCTATGATTTCTTACAATTAGGCAATACAGAATGTCTAACACAAAACATAGTTGAGTCTGCATTTTTGTGACGTAGGCACGGGTCTTAAAGCTTGTGTTCTATAATTTCACGTGTAATGAGTCATGTATTTCGCTTGAAAAACACAAAAAATTTCACAACCCTAATTCAATTCAAAATGATGAGCGCTAAAAATCAGCCAAAATAAACGCTGAAGACCATTGAATTGAATTAGGGTTGTGAAATTTTTTGTGTTTTTCGAGCGAAATACATGACTCATTACACGTGAAATTATAGAACATTCCCGAACGAAATTCTGATTCTTTCTCAATGTGTTTTTCATAGGAAAAATATGGTCTTTTTCAACCGAAATTCATACTGAAAAAGGTAATTAATCACAACAATAATTTCGCTAATGATTTCGACTGTTATTGTTTGGTGCAGGCCTAGTGACTACGAGGAACGTTCTTCATTCGTCCATCCGATCTGTTCAAATCCTTCCCGACACCGTGATTCTCTCTTTTTTCCATCCTCTCATGTAGCTTGATCTATACTAAGTATTCGAATCTTTGGCTGCCAGGTTGCTACTGGGAATTCGGAAATTTAAAGACCTAGAGAGGCTCCAACAATTGTGAATTTGGCTGAAGTGCAATTTCAGACATTATGGGGTGTAATTCGGCAGACATACCCGACTAGATCTGCATACTTCGAGGCTTAGGCAGCTAAGATCACTGAATCGATTCGCAGGTTATGTTGCATGCTGCATTTGGACTCGAAAGCTGGGTAGCTGTCGGAGATTCTAGTGCACTGGAAGATAGGAAGGAAGAAGGCAGGCTGATGAAGTTGTTTGCTGAAGACTGCATCTTTCAGTGAGTTCTCCGCCTCATAGACTAACTGTTCATCTAATCGACCTTTCTAAACCAACTCAAGTCGCGTGCCTATCCATTATACATCATGCTTTCTACACCTAGAGCCTGAACGTGTTCGTTTACATAGGCCCATGGACTTGCATCTCTTCTCAATTATCCGCCGCGATACCCGATACTGCCACTCTACGATTACCGTTAAACGAGGAATAGAAATAGAATGTAGGATCATAACGCGCAGCTCGGACGCTTATTTGCAATACAAAATAATTCGGTATAGCGTGTATCAGTGCAAACTGAGGCATCGGCTATGACAAATATCTCGCCTACACCTTTAATTCCTCCATCGAGGATTCGGATTCGATGCTTCTGGGGATACCCGTGGACCATAGGACGGGACATTTACTGGGTCACCGTAGCTGATACGAGGCCTAATTCGTTATGTCAACGCTCTTTGTGGTAAATGAGTTGAGAGGTGCTGTTACTAGGATTTTGGTTCTGCTCCGGTCACTGATTCCCATCGGACAGCCATGTTCCACTCGTTTCAATAACTGCGTAACAAAGATTTGAAGTTGGGCGAGACAATGAATTGTAAGTATAACCGTGTAGCCTAAATACCCTTTGCACGAAGTTATAAAAGGCTCTCATTGCTACAATACCGCTTGAAAACCACTCCTCAATTCCATCAAGAATCTTCTTCCTGACCTTGTTCCTGGGCTCCTTCAAGCTCATTGCCAGTGTATCACTGTCTGGTAATTACACTCCGACGTATATCCAGGTCTGTCTACATACCCAATCCAACTCATCTCCACTGACCAGCTTCCCTTACTAGTGTCCGTCCAATGTAACCTTTGTTCGACCTGCCAGCGAAGGATTATCTGATGACGAACGGGAATGGCGAGCTAAACGTACCCCAGCAGTCGTTGATGGTTTGCATTCCTACCTGAAGAACGTCCACATCACCGACTTCGATATTGACGTATATATCAACGCGCTAGGTGCTAATGAATCTGCAGTTCCTGTTATTGGGTTTACGCTTTCCGGTGGCGGAACGTGAGTCTTGATTCCCAAAACTCTTTCTCCTACCGTCTCTAACAATCTTGCAGGAGGGCCGAAATGTCTGCGTTTGGAATGATCAGAGCCTTCGATAATCGTACGGCGGACTCCATCAACGCTGGTACCGGTGGTCTACTTCAGACGGCCACCTATGTATCTGGCCGTATGTCTCTTTCTATTGCCTTTTTCTATTTGATTTACGATATTACCAGTGAGCGGCGGAGGATCTGCCTTAGGCCTTGTTGCTATGAGCGACTTTCAGCCTCTGGACACAAGTCTGAGGCAAGGTCTTGTCAACTATACCGCTCTTCCGAGCACATCACCAATAATCAACGAAATTGCCAGTAAAGCTGAAGCGGGCTTTAAGATATCTATCTCGGATATTATCGCAGTTGTGAGTGTGCCTCTCACGATTGAGGGCAGAGCTGTAAAAATGACGAATGTGTCTTCAATTAGGGTAATAATCACCAATCCCTTCAAATTGTGAATAGCTCAGTGAACCAATACTCCCGTCTGTGGAGCGATATCCAGTCGTTCCCTGGATTCTCGTCTGGGTTCACTCCAATGGCTATCTTGATGTTAAACGAAGTGATTCCAGCGGGGTTACCTGGATCTGCGTCATACAATGGCACACTTATTCCTGCTCTGGAGTCGAAATTTAATGGAACGGTATACGAGGCAAATGTATTCGAGGCGAGTTGTCCTTTCGCCGCGTTTTGCGTCGGATGCTGACGCGCAAGGACCTTTCTAGTTTGGAAGCTGGCAAGGCCGTGCTAATGCGTTTACGCCGATCCAGTATATTGGAGCCCAGTATCAGAACGCACAACCAATTAACAACACATGTGTGAATGGATTCGACACTGCAGCATTCATTTTAGGTTCATCAGATACCGCTGTCAATTATTGCAAGTCTTCTTACTCCTTTCTTTTGTGCTGATCGATTGTCCTTATATTTCATGTTGCAGGGCTCGCCGAATCGCAAACAAATGGTGTAGTAGGGCAGTTCGCAAGGCGCAACAAGATTCCATATCCACCGAATGAGGATGTACTTAAACAGGAAGATTAAGAAGCCCAGCTCATCGGTTTTGTTGAAGAGCTTCCTGGTTTCCTTGAAATTCTAGGATTGCCGGCTAACGCCACCTCAAGCATTTTGTGTATGTTTAAAGCGTTTCCACTCTTCGAACTTGCTGCTCATCGAACCTCAGATGCATATTGGCCCAACCCGTTCACGCAATATGAGCATTCTGACGCTGGACTCCAATCGCAAACGGACTTGTTACTGGTGGACGGCAGTGAATTTTGGCAGGCTCGTATATGTATCTTTCTTGATTTCAGATATTTAGCCTTACTTCTTTATAGGAGAATCCTCTTCCACCTTTATTACAAAAGGTTCGGGGACTCGATTTTATTGTAGTCAACGACGCTGGAGGGTCGGAACTCAGCGTAAGCTTAGCCATTCAGATAACTCGAATATTGATTGAATTTGACTTTCTTCCAGACCGGATGGGCTAACGGAACCACCTTCCATAATAGCGCGGACATGTAAGCTGGTGTTTTCATCTTCACTGGTCGTGCAATTGACAAAGCACTTGCGAAATAGGGCGAAGACATTCGGGCTGCCTTTCCCAACAATTCCAAGCGTCAACACAATGTTGAATCTGAACCACACTTTGTTCCCTGTCTTCTATGGCTGTTATGAAACTGACGTGCCTCTCATGCTGTTTGTCATTTTCTTCCACTGGGCGACCTGCTCTAATACCTTGTTTCTCTTCAGCTATGCTGCCGACGCTCCGTATACCGAGTACAGCAATATCACGGCACTAGGGTACGTTTACATCTGTATTACCTCGGCTTGTCTGACTCTTGCCTGTAATCTAGGACAGACTACGACAACTCCCAGATAAGTCTACTTTGGAACAATACCCTTGCGCTATACAGTCAAGATAGCAATCAGATCTCCGCCAACTGGACGACTTGCATTGCCTGCGCAGCCATCCAGCGTTCCCTGGAACGACTGGGAAAGGAAACTCCTGATGCATGCAAGCAATGTTTCGATAAGTATTGCTGGAACGGGGAGGTCGACAATAGCGAACCTGGGTTTTTGAGTCCTTCGTTGATTCTGGATCCTAGTGAAAGCTGGGCCGAATGGAATGTTTCGTTCTATGGTTGATTAGTATTTTGTTACGGACATTCTCTCCAGCGGACACATTGATTTCTTTGATTTATTTCATTTTACTGTAATGTATATAATATATACATCCCGCAATCCTTATTTAAACTTGAGCCTTGACGATTTCCACTGGGTCAGTGAAGCCTGGACTTGCTGCCAAAGTCGAAGTTGGCTGTCTTTTCACTTGCATTCTTCCTTGTTGCACTTATGTAGCTTGAGTGTAAATGAAAACTTGCCTGTTACTTGATTCATGTCTATAATGTTTCCTTCAATCATACAAGGCGGTCCTACTATATGTAAACGCAATGTAAATGTACTGTACCGTTTTGACCAAAAGTTCAGTCATGCATCACTCACGCCGAAAGTGCAAAAAAATCCGCTCAAACAAAATACTAACTGATTTGTAAAATTTTGTGTAAAAAATCACTTATCAGTGAAAATTTGAGTGAAATTGGATTATTCAGTCAAACAGTCTTGTTGAGTGAAAACATACATATCAGGACATTGTTTAGATAAACTGAAGAAGGGCCTGAATTATAGTATATCTGAGCTCCTGAAATGGCAAATGATTTGTTATATATTGCAAGTCAAATCATTCCGAGTGAAATATTTCCTTTCAGGTGTATTTTCAGGCAATACGAAAAGTTGTGTGAATCATCATATTTCAGAATAACTGAAAAGCCACAAATGAATGTGGTTGAGGCTTTCAGTTATTCTGAAAGATGATTATTCATATAAATTTTTATATTGTCTGAAAATGCACCTGAAAGGAAATATTTCACTCGGAATGATTTGACTTGCAATATATAACAAATCATTTACCATTTCAGGAGCTCAGATATACTATAATTCAGGCCCTTCTTCAGTTTATCTAAATAATGTACTGATATGTATATCTTCACACAACAGGACCGTTTGACTGAATAATCAAATTTCACTCCAAATTTCACTCATAAGTGTTTTTTGACATGAAACTTCATAAATTAGTTAGTATTTCCTTCGAGCAGATTTTTTTGCGCTTTTGGTGTGACTTAGGCTCAAAATGAACAGTTCATAGGAGGGTGTCACTGGTCATTTTGGGCTGTGAACACTGTGACAACTGAAACAAAATATATATTTAAAAAAATATTCCTCAAAAATGGTAAAAAAAAGTCCTTAAAAACTAATTAAAAACACTCAAATTAGCCTTGATTTACTTACAAACAAGCCATTTCTTGCTTCAAAACAAGATATCCACCATATCATGAACCAGAAGGACAGGTGGACTCAATGCCAGTGAACAGTTCACAGATTGGTCACAGGTCACTGCACTTTGTGAACACTGAATTTTCTGAACAGTAGAGGTCATGTGTCACATACCATGAACTTTTGGTTGAAATGGTACAGTAAAATTGTGAATAATTTCTAGTTACAATTATTGCTTAAAATGTTCAAGACTACTTGGGTATAGAGATTGGCCGGCCAATTGTGAATGGTGTTGGGAGCATCAGAAAAAACTGTTTTGGGCTCAGGAGGATCTAAGGTCACCTAGTCCTCTTAGGCAACCTGAGGCATCCTAGTTGGCCCAGGAAAAAGGGCAAAACTTTGGACAACTCAGATATCCTAGTCACCCTAAGTGTCCTGGAACATCCTGAGACATCCTAGGATATGCCCCAGGACATCACAGGATGTCCCAGGATACCTGAGGTGTCCAAAGTTTTACCCTTTTTCCTGGGCCAACTAGGATGCCTCAGGTTGCCTAAGAGGTCTAGGAGACCTCAGATCCTCCTGGGCTCAAAACAGTTTTTGCTGATGGATACAGGGGTTTGGTGTCACTCAAGAGAAGGTAGCATCAAAGTATATATTCCACTTGTGCCTTGTAGTGGGAGTCGGGAGGCAAACAGATGGGGGATTGACATACTACAATCAGGCTTATATGCAGTAAATAGTAATTTCCAATCGGAGGCCGTGGCAAGCAACAGCACTCGGCAAAAATCAAATCCAACAAATGGCATGACCCAATACATTTGAGACTCAATATTTTGTGACCATGGAGAGCCAGAACCAAAAGATCGTAAGACTTTAACAGACATTTAACAGACATGGTTGTTTTGCAATGGAGGCTTCCAAATTGCAAGACTCTATCTGTTTGTACATGTTCAATGTTGAATCAAGGAAAGTTCAAAGACCAGGTATCCGTTTGGCAGGCAATGACCATGCACTGGCTGGAAAATGAGTGTTATTAGATAAAGCTTGCATACATTCTTGAATCTACAGTAACCCAATGAGCCTTGTTAAACACAAGGTGGTCAATTAACATTTCTGTTAAACATGTTAAACAAAGTAGAAGCATCATACATAAAAGCATCAAATGAAATAGAATAGGCTACAGTTTAATGAGGTTTAACGCAGGTTAAACACTATGCTTCCGCCCCAATCCCTAATGCACTGTTAAATGCTCCCAGCCAGTTCTTGGACATCCCCAACCAAGTACTGTGTTCAACATTGTTAAACGCGGACTTGAACATGTCCACAAGCCAGCCATTGAACAATGCTAAACTAGCTGTTGAACTGAGGTTTAAACACAAACTGGCTCTAAGCATACACACCATTAAACGAGGTTTAATGCAGATGAACCAACAGAAAAACATGTTAATTAGAACATTTAGTACATGTAATTAGTACCATTACACATCAAAGACAAACCAAAAGAGATGAAAACTAATAATATAATGCAACTTGAAAAATTCTTGACCCATATTGGCAGCACGGAGTTCTCAAACACATTTGAAAATCTTAATTGCATCCTCATGTGAGACCACAATGCCACTGCGAGGATTGGCCTTCTTCAACTTGTGTTGGTAATGGTTCTGGAAGATGCAGGTGATGGCCTACAAATAAATCAAGGTCAGTCCTCATAGCGCTATCATGATGAGATTGAACTTACATTCAGATTATTCTTCCTCTGCCCCTCAGTCAATGCAATGTTTTGAAACAGTGGCATTCCAGATTTGATTAATTGCAAGAAAGCATCTGAAGTCATCTTTCTCCACATGTCAATGACTTTGCTCCCAGTGAACTTGGGGTTGGATTTCTTTACTTTCATCTCAAATTCCTCATTATACAGTAGAATACCTCATATGGAATAATACCTTATATGGAATGTGATTTTGACAGTACAAAATGCCAAATTCCCATCAAATCTTTATGTCATATGGAGTATCCACTATGGAATAAATTTTTGGGCTCCCCACCATATTCCATATGAGATATTCAACTGTACTTCAGTTTGACTTTGTCAACAACATGCAGGTGGATATCTGTAGCCTCTCCTTTCTTCCTCCTTGTAGCTGGTACAGTAGCAGGTGCAGGAGTGTATTGTGGAGGAGGAGTGTTGGAAGGTTCTGCATTGGACATTGTGGCTAGTCGGTGGAAGAAATGTGGGTTGTAAAGCAAGAGTGGATGTGACCTAGGTGCTTTGATATCTTCAGGCCACTGAAGGACAAAAGTTGCTGGTCCAAGCTAGTTCAATCTTGACCAGGCCAAAAAGATACCATTGTAAGCATTTCACACATTGGAACATAAATCTATGGCAGCTTTTCTCAAGTAAGTGATTTTTTACTTAAGGAATTCTCAAGTTCTACTTAAGTTTTGCTTGAGCAAAAAATTGGTTTTCTTATTAGTTAATACTAAAATACTTGCGTATAACTTGAGTAAGTTGTAAGTAAGGTTACTGCCTAAGGGAATAGTAAACAAATTCTAAGTATCTTTGGACTTAAGTACTTGAGTAAACTGTAAGTAAGATTCTTGCTCAAGGAAATGGTAGATAAAACTTAGAAAGAAGCTTACCAAGTATAACTTGAACAAGTAAATAGGTAAGTAAGTAAGTGATGTGTAAGTAGGCTATGCAGCAATCTTCAAGGGAGAGGAAACTGAAGTAGTATAATCAGAAAGGAGAAGGTGGGGGAATTGTGACCTTTGGAGGACAAAAATGGGGCCTTTTATATGCTAGCTTGATGATTGCCTGTTTAGGAACACAATGAGCAACTTGGCCATTGTTATCTATTTGGGAGGACAATGAAGACTTTCTATTGTTGTCTTGAAATATCATGTGACCTGCTACACACATATATAAGGGCTTGATAGACCCTCCATAGCATTAACCTCTCTTGACCTCTTACTTCTACCATCTCATTCCTGCTATCACTTGATAACTGTAACTAAGTATTTTCAAGTTACCTACTTTACTCAGTATATTACTTAGTATTTACTTACTTTACTTTTGCATTGCTTTACTTCACTTTAGTTTACAGGCATGTGTTAGGCATGTGCCAACTATGTTCTTATTTAGAATTTATCTGAGTATTACTTAGTAGTAATTAATACTAACAATTTAAATTGCTTTTCTTTTTTTTAATTCTTAGGAACTCTTCAAGAATTTACTTAAGAATTACTCAGGCATTAACTATTTACTTAGTAGTTATCTAAGTGTATTACTTACAATTTAGAATGCTTTTTTCTTTCCTTTAATTCTTAGGAACTTCCTAAGAATTTACTTGAGAATTACTCAAGTAAAAAACCACTTTCTTGAGAAAAGTTGCCCTGGAAGTTGTTGGAACCTAATGAAAACAGAGCAGTAGTCCAGTAGACTACAGAGCCTTCAACCTGCATTGAAGGAGCAGATCCCCTGAGAACATCAGCAAAACCGCCGGATTGTATTCCGTATGATCAGTAGATTGATGTAATCGATATACACAATCATATGCGATCACGGCCCAGCGGAGTTTCCTTTGGCTGTATAATTGTTATACACGATTTATACCAGGTTTATACACAGTTCATACAACAATACTCAGGACCAAACTAGTACAGTAAATACGTTGATGTTCAACTGATTAGTAGAAGTCAATCACTATTCAATTGTAGTATGCCCCATGTTTAACATGAAGAATCTGAGTAAGAATATTGTACAATAGTACGGAGAGAGTGATGAAAAAAGAGAATCCTCAAGTCATTTGAAACTCCGACATTAGTCACAAGCTACTATGCAGTCTCACGTGAATTGTGTTCAATCAAATTCTGGAAGTCGGTGCTTCCTCGCTTCCTTTCTTCCATCATCGAAGTCCGTTCAAGGTGTTTTTTTATGTCTTCTCCGAGGTTGATATTCAATTTAAATATCACTGCAGAGTCGTTCCAATGTCGCGCCAGGTATGTGAATTCATTCACTGTGAATATCCACAGCTTATACCGTTTTTATTTTGCGCAGTTTTACTCGGAGGAGGATTTCTTTGCAATGTAAAGCCTACGGAAGATGTGAAGAAACTTATCTCTTGTGGTGTTGGTCCCCCATTGGCTCTCTGAGTCCTCACCGGCTCTAATTTTTGCAGCAGTTTCACTGTGGCAGTGCGCTTGGCAGTGCGTATTTTTTTCTTCTTGAAGCTCTCTGCTCAAACACAATTTCTTAGGTGCTGGTCTCCCGTTGGCTCTTTCCTCAAGTCCTCCCTTGCCGGCTCTTCTCACTGTGGCAGTGCGTATTTTTTCCATGCTCAAACCGACCAGCGAGCCTCCCACGCACTAGACTGCAAACAATAGCCATTTAATCTGGCGTTTAAGGTAAAGTCTTCCATTTACATATCTTGACCGTTGCGTGAGGATTTTTAGGTCATGGTGCCATACTTTGGGCGCCCTGGACACACTCGCATGAGTATTTATTTGCTGTCTGTTTCTTGCAAGCTCATCCTGACTCAGGTACATTTCCATGGAATTCCCTATACATGATTTATTCAGTTTCGAATTTTTCTGCTGGCATTGGGAGCCTTGCGGGATAATGCCAACTTCGTAGTCTTTGTACATAGCTGTTTTTTGTACCATGTCATTGCTGTGTAGACCAATAAATCGTTGATTTGATTGCTTTCTTGAAATGTATGAATGTATAATTAGGCCAAAAGAGGTGGGATATTGAATGTATAAAGCTGCAGTATATTAGGGTATAATGGAGCATATTTGAGGGTATAAACGAACAAGAAAAGGGGCTGTAATCGTGTATAATTGAACGTGATGGATATGCACTCGGGGCCCTATACATACACAGCCAAATTTGTATGATCCGGTATATTTGATGTGCCTTCATGCGGATCACGCATCTGCGGTTTTGCTGATGAAAGCAATCACAGAATCTCCAAAAACCAGTGGCAAGGTCAAAGCAAGAGAGAAAAGGATTTAAGTGCTGAAAGTCTCATTTAATTGCAGATCAAATCTGCCCATTTATAACTTAGGTGTCTTTGTTGAAATATAATACTAGTCTCAATTCTTTCATTGAATGAATCTCGTCCAAATCCTGGTTCTCGAGAATTTTTTAACATGCATTAAACCCAAAAGTTGGGCATGTTGAATGCAATTGCTGAACCATTGTTTAGCCTGGTTTGATGGTCATTTGGCCATTTCAAGGTGGGTTGCAATAGAGATTTATTCAGGCAATATGTGGTTTAATGCCGTTCAATTGAACAGGTGTTAAATGCAAAAGTTGGGTTGGTTGAATGCAATTTTTGAACCATTTCTCAACCCAGTTTAACAGTTGTTTGGCTATTGCAGATGGAGAGCCTTCTTTAGGCAGAGTATGACTTAATGGCCAGTTTATTGCCATTTGCAAAAATGTTGGCCAAACCGGCGATTCCACTGTGAGATACACACACACACACACACACACACACACACACACACAAAAATGCATGCAAGGTTGCATCAATGGCTTCTATCTGTCAGATCTTTCCCTTTGACTAGTATTTGTTCAGACCTCCCAATATGGTCACTCAATAATCTTTTCATCTGCAAAAGCATGGCTCTGGCTGAGTCCATTCTGTTGCTCAACTCCACAGCATTCATTGAACTGCAGTCATACCCCTTCCTGCTGCCATTTTCTCATTATTGGTTGACATATTTCCCAAAGTGAAAAATTCCCTGGTCAGAGCTTGGGAAGTTTCACATTCTCTGCAGTCTGTTTGGAAGTTTGTGTGCACCGGTGGCAACCCCAATTCACCCAGAATTGACCATTCAACTCTCAAATTTTAGGGCTAATTCCATAGAAAATGTATTCAAAGAGATAAATACAAAGTTTTCAAAGACATTGAACCTCATTTGCATGAGGCAGCTGTCAATGTGACCTTGCACACATTTTGTGTGTGTGTGTGTATATATCTCACAGTGGAATTACCGGTTTGGCCAACATTTTTGCAAACATGTAAAGCCTCCTGGCTGTGAGGCTAAGAGGCAGGAGAGGCTGGTATGCAGACAGAAATATAGCAGAAGCTGGATACCAGCTAAGAGCCTTCAAATCCCACCAAACGTCAACACAACCCAATCTATTGAGTAGAGCAACGTATGCAGCAGGAAGAAGAAGAACTAAGGTTACATAAGCACTGGAATGACAGTTAAGCTGCCAGTGAATCTATAGCCATTACAAAACAGCAATAATGCCATTAAACAGGGGACAAGAATGCATGGTCTCTATAGCTTGGTACTACTGTTTAATGTGTTTAATGTGTTTAACAAAATTTGTAACAGCCTTGAGAGTAGTCTACGTAGATTGTACAAAAAAGTAGTGTTTAACATGTTTAACAAGAATGTTATTTCACCCTACTCCATTTAACAAGGCTAATGGTATTTTATGAATCTAGCATTCTTGGCCTTAAGTTTTTGAGTGTTCTAGAGTTGAGGATGGAGCACTGAGCAGAAGCCAACAGATTGTTCACATGCATGCCATAACTTCATTTCTTCTCCCTTTGTCTTGCCTCCTTTTATCTGCAGACCTCCATGACCAGTAATCCCAACATTCTCCTTCCACCTCCCACTATTCCTCTTTGTCATTGGTGAGGATCTGTCAATGGGGTCAGTTGGAATGGGAGTGAGAGTGGCGCTAGTGGGTGTTGTGGGGTGATAGTCATTCAAGTATAGTTTCAGAAAGGGTAGGGTAGGCAGCTCAATTAGGAAAGATTTGGGTGTGGTTTCCAGGTGCCCTCAAGCAACATGATGACCTGCAGTACATCAAGCAACATCATGTTATTTTGCATGCAAGAAATAGCACAGAGTAGGTAAAGTACAAGAGCTGTTGTAACAGCTTCATAGTCATGGAGCTTAAACATGTGGTTGCACTTAATGGTGGCTTCTTTGGCCTTCCAATTACCTCCAGCACCTGAACCATCTCGTATGGACTTTACCATGGCCAGAGGATCTATTGGCCCACTTGCAGCATCCTCTCAAGCCACCGCAGTAGCTATTTTCTGGTATCATTGTTCCTAGGTGTCTGAGTCCCTCTTATCACATTGCTTGGTCATTTGAAAGCTCTGGAAATTTGGTGACCATTCCAGAGAATTCCTCACTTCCATCCTATAGAGACTGGGGAATGTTTCTGGTTGACTTGTTGAACATCAGAGATGAGGCTTCAATTTCAGACCCCAAGATTGCAGTGATTGCCAAGATCTGTTGATGAGTTAGATTTGTGCTAGGTATGAAAACCAACCAAACAACAATCACCCCAATCAGATTCAATCCAAAAGGTTTAATTAATGCAAGGAAGGAGGCTGTCAAAGGTTCCCTCTACTACTATTTGATTTGTAAAGAAAGCACTCAACAGAGGCACCGGCAGTGCAAATGAACAAGGTTTGTATTGGAGGAAGGTTATGAAAAGTCAACTAACGTACAACAATGTACTGAACTAATTGAGGGGGGAAAGCAAACACCAAAGCCTGGGTCAAGTATGCTGACTCAACAAATGACTTTGCATATCCACACAAACACTGAGCCATGGGTCAAGTATGCTGGCTCAACAAACAACTTCACATATCCAAGGTGAAATACCCAAGCACAGGTCAAGTACGCCAGCTCAACAAACAATTTAGCATGAATTGGGAGCCTTTATGTTGCCACGCAATGATACTCCAACTCTCAGGGAATCCTGCAAGTTACCTAACAAGCTTATATGACTGCTGTGCAAGTCACTCAAGTAGGCGTTTTTAACACACTCAGTGAGGAGCAGGCAAGAGGTAGAATCTGTTGGTAAGCTAGCTAACACTCAAAGGAGCTTCCTCACTAAAACTACACCAAGCCAACACTTGGGTCCAAGACCTTTCCTAATCAACAATGGGCTCAGCGAGATGTGCATGTTAAGCTCCACCTGTGGTCCTAAGACTGAGTGACCTCTCTCTGAGATGCAAACCAGGAATGCTCAACTTAATAGCTGGGAAGTAGATTGAATTGCCTCAGTATTATTGAGGTTACAAGAAGGCCACCCATTTCAAAGGTTGTAGAGGACAATGCAGACACATCTGAGTGTGTATGAATCACTACAGGTCCTAAGATAGAACTGCATTTCAGGTATCAAGTCCAACTTGTCATTCCAAGATGAGCTACCCTTATATACTGATACATCTCGGAAAAATACTAAAACAAAGAAATAATATGAAAGAGATCAAGACATGTCCATAAATGTAAAATAATAAATAATCTTCCTCAATAAATCATCTTGGCACACCTAATCTTGGGGAAATTCATAACTTGGAATGGCAATGCTTGGAATTTGGTCCTAGATGAACTCAAGTTGCTTTCTTTTGCCTCGGAAACTGTGCAGGTCCTCCAAATTTATGACTTGGTGAAGTTCTATGGTGTTCAAAAACATTCCATGAACAGCCCTTGGAAGTATATCTATCTTTGCATTGCCAATAGCGAGCTAAACATTATGCCTAGTTCTGTGTGGACTCAAGCCTAGATGCCTTGTAGCACATGGATCTCGGAACAACACTGAAGCTTGGACAGGAATTATTCCTAGTCATTCCTTGCTCTAAGAGTGATTGCAATGAGGTTGATCAGGTGGCTGCATTGGTGATGCTGCAGCAGGTATACCTCGGCACTCTCTAGCAATGCGTAACCCAAAAATCCACCATCAATTACACTTGCCTCGGAGTCCTAATGGGGCCTCGGGCATCCACATCAGGAAAACACCCCCTAGCCTTGGGTAAGCATAGGGTGAATCCAGCACTGTAAGTCCCTTAGGAGACAACAGGACAGCCAAGACACCTAGGTGACTCAAGACAAAGTCCAGAGCTGCCATCACACCCAAGTCAATCAAGGGCTCACCTAGGCCACCCAAGTCAGGCCTAGGACTCCCAAGTTGGCTCAAGCCTATGCCCAAGCCCACCTGAAGTCAACCCATGACACTGTGAGCTCAGACTGAGTCTGCAAAGTGAACTTCAAGTTGATGTAAAGTGTGTGTCAAGGTATCCCAGGTACACTCAAGTCAGGCAAAGCATACCTGAAGTACACATGAGTACATTGGTGACAACCTAAAATGTACTTCAGTACATTGAAGAAAACTCCAAAGTATACTGAAGTCCCATAAATAATCTTAAGTCTGCTTCATATTTACCTAAGTTGCCATTAAAGACACTTTAATACACTTGAATGCTGCATAAGCCAACCTTAGGATGAAACCAGTTCACTTAAAGCATTCAACAATGCAAAAATATATTCACAATATGGATGGGTCAATGAGAATTTTATTACGCAAAATAACTATCTACTACTAACTATACTATGGGATATCAGATGAAGGAGTGACAATAAATAAATATGAGAAACTTGAAGCAACATAAAACATCAAGCAAGCTCCCGAGATGCAGCAGCAGCAGCAGCATGAGATCCTGGCAATGGAAACACAGGAGCAGGTGCATTGGCAGTGGCAGCAGGTGCAGGTGTATTGACAGTGGCAGCAACAGAAGCAGATGGAGCAGGTGTAGAAGTGGGAGCAGCAGGAGTAGGGATGGGACCAACCTGACTCTTCTCAGCCACTGCATCAGCCTCCAACCCAGCTACATCAACCTCAGTGAGGTCATCAGCCTGGACATCAAGCAAAAAAGCCTTGTTGGATTGTGTACTGTACAAGAGACATTAGCAGTTTGAACAGTAAAGCAACAAAAAAAGCAGAAACATACATGATCAACTTATACAAGTTGATTTCAAAGTTGTTGGCCCAGGTTGGTGCTCGACATGCAATCTTATTGTAACTGCTTAAATGGTAGAGGTACCTGTGCACCACAATGAGTAAACATGAGAAGATTCAAAAAAAATAAATAAAATAAAAATTTACATACCTTGAGCGTGCAGCATCCGAGAACTCAGCATGGCGATGAACACCCTCCGAGTACTCATTTAGGGCATGTTCAATCTAGGATACAAGTTAATTAAACAACTAAGACAAGAAACAAAAAAAAAGAAAAAAGAAATAACATACCACAGTGAGTAGCAGTGCAATGGTAGGTCCACCGATCCTACCAGCGCTAACAATGTCTCGGAAGATATCAATGTTTGCACCACCTTTGGTTGCAAAAACCTCAAGATGCAAGATATGTGCAAGGCCCTCACAACCGAAAGGGCGCTTAGTGTTATATGCACGCAACTGTAAATGCAATGAGTAAAAGAATGAATCATATGAAGAAAGGAATACATACCTCAGTGTTGATCCCGCCATACTTGTGATGTCCATCCTCGGTAAGCCACCTGACCAACTCCTTCACCTCGGGGGCAGTCATGGTCCCTGGGAGTCAGAAGTGGCTGGGAGCCCACTGACGGGCACGTGAGATGAGGCCTGTAAAGATCCCACCACGAGCATAGGAAAGCTAAAGGAAGTCGGATTAAAAAAAGTTAAAAACTTACAAAAAAAAAAAAAAAGATAAAACTTACAAATGTAACGACATCCTTCTGCTTCTCCACGTCAGCCAGCAGACGAGTATAGCTTCATACAATGGGCCATCCATGTCCTCAATGGCAAGCTTCTGGATGATGCTCATGTTATGGGCATGCTTGTCAACAGCGAATGCATCCTCCACCACAGTTGCACGGTGAGCAGCACGTTTGCCCTTGTTGGCAAGGTTGAGTGTCCGAGGTGTGAACTGAGCCTCAGTCACTTTGCCACTCCGACAACAACAAAGAGGAGTGACATGGCCGGCAACTACGGCATTGTGAGCACGACTTGGTGAGGAGAACGGACGCCAGAGCTGAGGAGCTTTCTTGGATGGTGTGGAAGGAGCAGGAGAGGAGTCGACTTCGATCTACATGGAAGGTAGTTAGCAAGATAGAAAAGGAAAGCGAAAAAAAACCTACATTGTTGGAGGGATTGTCAACGTCCATCATGTTGTTGACATCACACGAACCAGTGTCCATGTCAGCAGCGTGGTTGACATCCTCACTGTTATCAGCATCAGACTCTTCATCATTCTCAGCATCATCCCCGGCATCTGTAGTACAAAGATATTGGTGAGGGAAAAAAAAAAAGGAAAAAAAGAGAAAAAAAACGTACTGCCACCGAGAGACATAAAGAATGCCTATCCTCATTGTCGTCATCGTTGTTGCCATCCCGTTGATGCGGAACTCCTTCAGAGTCGGATTCAGGATATTGGAGCTGCTCTTCATCCTGGTTCTCCATGTCGGAGTCCTCAACATCAGCCTCAGCTTCGGACTGTGCGAGAGCACGAGCTCGCTGCTGGATCTCTAAGACTTGTATTAATGGAAGCCGATTTTAAAAAAGGAAAAAAAAAACAATACCTTGTACGCGAGTAGCTTCAGCCTGTCGCTGAGCTTCCTTCTTTTTTTTATGAAGGGCTTGCAAGGTTTTGACTTCGCTAGCGGAAAGTGTTGAAGGCGAGGACACTGGGCTTGAGCTTGGTGGAGGTGCCTTGGCACGAGTTGTTTTTGCTTTTGGTTTGGTCGTCACAGACTTCCCACCAGTTGCTGCCTGTGAACGAGTTTGCTTCCTGGTGGAAGCGTTGGAAGACCGAGTAGCTGTGCAGGAAAGAAAAATAAGTTCTACGGATTTAATAAAGACTTCAGAAATAATACCTGGAGCCTGACTACGAGTCGTCATTGTAAATTTTAAAAAAGTGTGTTTAAAGGAAGGAAAAAAAAAAGTGGATGATGAGAGGAAGGAAGAGGTAGCACAAGGTAAAAGGGTCGCAAGTTGATCCCTTAAATACTGTCAGTGGGCAGGACCCAGGGTGCCGAGATTTGAGCATCACGCCAAGAAAATAAAAGCAAGAAAGCCAGTAACGGTGTTGGTATTGAGTGTTCCTAGAATAAAGACAAAGAGGCATCAGTAATGAACAGATAAACCAGGATAACTCGACTCACATATCTACATGAGGCAATGAACGGTGGAACGCGATAGCAGCAATAAAAATAAAAATACACGATGTATCAGATGGCGAATGCGATAGCAGAAGCAGGAATGATTGTAAAGTAAAAATCCATATGAAACATGCTAGCAAGATATTGAGACTACAATTGGTAAGGCAGAGTAGGTGGCCGTTTAAAAAAATTCGCATATGTAAGAATGTAATGATAAGCAAGACAATATTCCCCGAACTTGAGATCCTCCTCGGACACTGTCTCAGAGAGCTTTTCACCTGCACGATAAGATCCATCAGGTAGTGAAGGCCCTTTGGTCCATCCATTCATCACTTTGAAGAGGCCATAGAAAGCATTTTGATGTGTATCAACAGATGCGGAAGCCACTCCCAGGACATCAGTGTCAAGAATTACAGCTCCAATGACCTTGATGTTGCGCTCCTCACGCATTGACACATCCAAGTCATCAAGAACCTCCCCTTCCTTGGAGTCTCTTGACTTGACTGTATACAAGTAACGATCCAGTAAGAGAAGTTCTTCCTTGAAAGACATACGGAAAATTTCTTCCAGGACCTCACAACAAACATCATCTGGAATCGATCCTTCATATTTCTTGTCCTTCCATGCAGGCACGATTGAGTTGAGATTGGAAATATCAAAATCCTGGAATCAAAAATGAGTACAACAATCACATAACTTCGCAGATGAGAACAAAGCACTCACCATGGAAGTATCGGGCCCACTCGAAGCTGAAGCAGCACTTTGGAGGTCGGCGCGGAGCCTCTTTTGTTTGTTAGATTCCAAAGACCCGGTGTCCTTCTGGCCGAAGAGCTCCAAGCCCGCATCCTACGCCAGTCCTTCGGAGACCTCAGACATGCAAGGGCGCCACGAGTCGCAATGTCATACAGAAAGACTTCACGTACTTTCAAGTACGTTTTGAAGAAAGCTTGACGGGATGATTCAACTTTATGATTCGCGAAAAGGGCAGGTTCGGGGAGGATATAGTCGTGCGAGACACCTCAATGCTGAGGTTGGGAGTTATTGAAAAATTGACCTATCATCTTACTAGTGGAAACCCAGGAATGAATAGAGGTAGGCATGATTGGTGATATCACAGGTATGAATTTGTTTCGTGGAGGATCTGACTCTGCCTTTCGTTTGGCAGATGTACGTGACCCATCGTTATACGTAGAGCTGGAAGACCCTGAAGAAGTAGATGTAGAGTTGGAGGACCGGACAGGAACAACAGATGAAGTTGGCAGTGGAAGCACCACCTCAGCAGCTGGCTGGGAGTTGGGGTCATAGGAAACATCGTGGACAATGTCAGCTCCAAAGATCGCAGCTGGACAAGCTATGCGCCAGGTGTAGTCGGCCATGGCTCAATAGCATTCCAACGACACATGGATAACCCCAGTGAAAACTGTTGGGTGAGCGGGTACATTGTCCATGAAGGACAAGTAGTCAGGTAGAGGACAAGTTGGTGGTGGTTCGACTTTGTCCAGCCATTTCAAAACTTGTTGATCCGCCTCGATCACGAGCCACTGCATCTTGTTTTCATATGCTTGATAAAACCAGACAGGTATGCCTGCCTAAAAGAAACAGTGAGCGACAAAAAAGTGAGAACAAACACACATACCCTGAAACAAAATTCCAGAACTTCTCACTTGTCCGTGATAGCCCCAACAACAGATCGCACCTCGTGTGTCTCCCAGGCATGCTCAGACGTGAATGTTGGCTTGACTTTGGATAGCCAGACGACGTGGGTGTGCAGCTCCAAACAATTGCGTTGGGCTAGCCTCCAAGTCATCAAAGCCTGCTGGAACGTTGCGGGAGAAAGCAGATGGCTGAGCAAAATGCGAATACACATGCAATACTCTTTGCCTTTTGGATGTGCCTTCGATGCCTTGGAGTCCGGGTTCGCTAGAATCTTGAAAAATTCCTTTTCGAGGTGCGCAACCAGATCTCTCCTTATATGACCAAGAGGTACCAGCGAGAGTTTGTGACCGGCGATAGCCTCGGATTCCTCATCCATAGGACAGACCCACAATGTTATTGTGTCCAAGGAGCCAGGGTACGGGATTAGAGCTAGATGTGGCGCCAAAGTGAAGTTGAAAGGTTGTGGAGCAAAACATGGATCATGTTTGCCGTAGTGCAGTCCGTGGTGAAGACGAATGGTCTGGATGCCGAGGAGTGATGACTCGGGCAGAGTCTGCATATTTGGAGAACTGATGATCATCTTCTCGGTGAGATAGCGACGACCAATCAACCCCTGGTATGATTTGAGAAGAGAAGTCTAGCAGGATGCGTCAGTAAAGAAGTTGCGATGAAAATACAATGAAAAGGAACGATCTTGCACTACTGGCGACAAGCACAGTAGTTGAGGAATATAGGAAACTGATAGCCGCGTCAAGCAGGCTATCCCTTGGGGTATTGTAAAAAATGGACTCACCATGATTTGGAGGAGCTTCAGTCAAAGAAGGACAAGATGAATGCAATTAAACAACTGTCAAGTCCTCATGAGTACGAGCGACACAAAATCAAACAATAAGCGTACCAGTATGGACAAAAAGTCAGGATTGATAAGTCCTGGAGCGTTGAAGGAGGGTAGTGGCCATCTCGTTGTTTCAAGAATAAATTAATACCTCTGCGCTGGCGTAAGTTGAATCCTGCATTATTAGAGACAGTCAGTAGTGAGCTTGTTGTTTCGAGAATGAGATATTTACCTCCGCGTTGGTGCCCAAATAGATGATATTGGTCTGTAAACATCGCAACAGTGAGGTGCGCCACACTGCCTATCGATGGGCTACGTACCTCTGAGACCTTGCAATGAATGAAAGGAATGGATTGGTCTTGGTACACCAATGAAAAGTACGGCTTTTTGTTGAGTCGTTCTTGTTGGCTCCAAGCACAACAAGTTAAAGTCTGGTACTACCGGCGACAAGCACGGTAGTAGCAAGAGAGTATTGATAGCCGCGACAAGCAGGCTATCGATATGGCAGCAAAGTTGATTTCGAGGTTGAGGTGGTTCTGGGTAATGTTGAAGGTTGATGGTGATGATGATGGTAAGAAGAGGAAAGATTTAAACAACAGTTCAAACTTCAATCAGGATGAGTCAGGTGACCCACGAGCTCTGAGTCTCAAGACGCCAATCGAGCGCCCATGGGTCCGTGCGCAAAGCATGACTCAAGTTCGTCCTTGACACCGTTCTCAACGACAAGGACCAGCACTGGTACCACTTGATTGACTTGGTGGCTACCAGCGGCGCGAGAGAGTACACTTGATTGATTCAGTGTGCTCTCTATCTCAGCATTTACCATCCTTCTACCAACCTCTGGGCCCTGTACCAGCCCATACGCCCGGGTGGCCTCGGTTGTGCAGGTACACGGACTAGGAGAATGCCTTACCTGCCAACCCAACCACTGGGGCAGCCTCTGGTTGTGCAGGTAATTGGTCTGACTATGGTAAGTCTTGCTGGGTTGACTTTCTTCAATTACTAACCCATTTTTATCTGCTGGAGTGCAATTCTGTTGAATTGTCTTCGATGCGCGGTCATATTGTGGCAAGCGGGATGCTTTCCGACCAGGTAAGTCGTTCTCTGTATGAACTTTTTCATAATTACGGACGCTTGTTGTGTTCTACTGTAGCGCAACTTGACTCATCTAGGTAAGTTTTCCTCTTTCTCTTGTGCTCGTATGGTGCTCATTCTTCTCTTCCAGATGGCCTCTCATCCTATGGCGCATATTCCGGTATGTCCTTGAATCATCTGCTGCTTGTGTCAAAGATTTGATGCCTCTTATTCCTAGGCCATTCGCCAGCTCTGGACAAAACGTCATTTGCCACAGTAAGTCTCACTATTATTCCGTTTTTCACCTCGAACTTGATGCTAGAAGTCTTGGGCGTTCTTCAACTGAAGAGGATAGACTGATTGGCAAACCTTGAACACACACTTGATTGACTTGGTGTGCTGATGTCAATGCCTGTGTTCTCAAGCCTTTCTTTACGATGGCTCTGGTGTTGCTGAGACTCTTGGAGTCTCTCGCGATGCTACCACCGACAATGGCTCAGGCTCTGGACCAGGATGCAGCAGTACGTGAAATTTGCAGCATTACTGGCTATATACTAATGTTTTTCTACCATAATTTACTTCCGCTCTGCTGCGAGATTCTGTGGCTTTGCTACCGCTGCAGCGTTTCACAAGGCTGACGCTTTTGCAATCTGCTTGTTCAAGTCGTAACACTCTTGGCTCCGAGTACATGGCATCATTCTTTGCACTAATCACAATTTACAATATATATATATATATATATATATTTTATTAAGGCTTCACTCGCTTCCTTCCATCTACCATTTCTCACCCGGGACCTCACCACGTCATTCATAATGCTACTATCCACCTATGGACTCACTCATTTGTCCTGCAAACTGCGGAAAGTCCTTTCAAACCCAGAAAGGTCTAACTAGCCACCTTACACAGTCTACCTCTTGCTCCTGGTATCGGTCCTACCAAAAGTCTACTTCACTCGAAGCCCAGATTGACCATGAAGACCTCGGTGATGAACTAATGCGCAGAGAGAGTGAAGGCGACCCGGACCAAGATGGAGAGCTGGTTGGAGAGCTGCTACAGGAACTCGAAGAGGAAAACAATCACTTCCACTTCGTTCCTTTGGAGCCCGAGTCTCCTGTTGGTGTTGCTGGGCCTGGCCCTTCCACACAAGCTCACCGAGACCGTTTGGCTGAGCGGCAGCTGGGAGGCAATGTGCGCACCTTGGATGATGGTGACCTGTTGCTCTTTGAAGTTGAACACCAAAGTGAAGGTGCTGTTGTTCGTATGGACCAGTCCCTTCATGACTGGTGGCGTCTCGCGCATCACATCTCCTTTGATGTGCCTATGGATGGTTCGAGCAGTCCCCCACGGAATATCTATGCACCATTTGCATCAGAGATGGACTGGCGAGTGGCAGAATGGGTGGTGAAGAATAATGTGGGGCACAATTCTTTTGATAGGTTTCTTCAAATTCCAGGAGTAAGTTGTTCATTTCTCAAATCGTGGCATTACTCTAACCATTTTACAGGTCATTGAGAAACTTGGACTCTCATACCACAACGTAAGAGGCCTTCACAAATGTGTTGACTCGATTCGTCCCAAGGCTGGAGACTGGAAGGTCCGGTGTCTCCGTTTCAAGGATTGCCCAGATGAAGAGTTCATCCTTCGCCATCGCAATATTCTTGATGTTATCAAGAGTTTGTGGGGAGATCCTTTGCTGGCCCAGCATCTGGTCTATCGTCCCAAGTCAATCTTCAAGGATGCAGAGAAGAAGCAGCGAACTTACTCAGAAATGTGGAGCAGCAAGTGGTGGCAATTTATGCAGGTGTGTTACCTCTTTTATTCTTAATTCCCTGCATGTATTAAATTAGTCTCTTGTAGGACAAACTCCCGAAGGGTGCAACTGTAGCCCCGCTGATAATCGCAACTGATAAAACTCAGCTCACCCAATTCTCCGGCAGTAAACAAGCCCACCCAGTCTATCTTACACTGGGCAATATTCCCATTCCCTTCGACGCAAACCCATGCAGCAAGTTTGTGTCCTACTTGCGTATCTGCCTGTTGAAAAGCTGAATAAAGATGGTCTGGCAAAGCGTGAAGCTAGCGGCTGCTACCAACGTCTCTTTCATGAGGCCATGCGACATGTTGTCTCACTGCTGGTTGCTGCTGGCAAGGATGGTGTTGAGATGGCAAGTGCTGATGGAGAGGTTCGGCGTGTACATCCCATCCTTGCTAGCTATGTTGCCGACTTTCCCAAGCAATGTATGGTAACATGTTCTAAATATGGCACCTGTCCAAAGTGTCATGTTGATGCCGACCATCTGAGTGATGCAAAACCCAGCTCTCGTTGTACTAATGCATGGACCTTGGAGGTTATGCAAGAGGCTCGCGCCTCATCTACCTCATCTGCTCAGTACTTCAAGTCCTGCATGGATGAAGAAGTATCAGGTTATACCTATCATCCTTTCTGGGATGAACTTCCCTTTTGTGACATCCATTTTGCCATTACCCCTGATGTTCTCCACCAACTCTACCAAGAGTGTTGAAGCATCTAATTGCATGGTGCCAGCAGATTCTTTCCAAAGATGAACTCGATCGTTGTATTCACTGCTTACCTCCTTGCTATGGTGTGCACCATTTTAAAAATGGTATCTCCTCACTCTCTCAGATGAGTGGAGTTGAGCGAAAGAACATGGGTCGCATCCTTCTTGCATGTCTTGTTGGCTGTGACACCATGCCCAAGCGTGCTCTTACTGCAGTCCGTGCTATCCTTGACTTCATTTACCTTTCCCAGTATACCATTCATGATGATGACACACTCTCCTATATGGACAATGCTCTCAAGACCTGGCATAAATATAAAGACAGCTTCATTCAGACTGGCGTTCACAAGGATCTTAATATCCCAAAATTTCATTTGCTTCAGCACTATGTTGAAGCTATCCGCTTCCTTGGTGCCACTGACAACTACAATACTGAAATGTTTGAGCGCTTGCATATTGACTTTGCCAAAAAAGGTTGGCAGGCCTCAAATAAACGAGATGAGTTTCATCACATGACACTGGTGGCTTTCCCGAACAGGAAAACATCAATTCATTTGACTGTGAACTTACTTGGGTTCTGGAACAACAAGCTCTCATCAAAACTGCTTGTGAGCAGCCTACTGCTCCTGCTCCTCTTCCTTCTTCAAAACCACGTATTCTTCTTCCCAAAGTTCCCACCTGTCCACATAAATCCATCTCTTCCATTCAAATCTCCCACCGTACCCCTGGCTTCTTGCAGCATCTAAAAGCTTATCTTGAAATGCTCAAGCCCAACTCAACTTGAAATGATGTCCTTCATGCATCTATGCAAGCAACTTCCTTTCCAACAGCTTGATATCTACCACTCATTTAAGTTTTCTCATGAGCTATTGGAGGAAGGAAATCTGGAGCAGAAGGATGTAGTAGAGGCTTCACCTCTTAATGAGGGAAGGTTTGATACTGTTGTTGTGCTGACAGCAGACACAGCAGAAACTGTTGGACTTGAAGGTATTTTGCTTTATTTTGTTTAAGTTTCTATACTCAGATTTCTTCAGGAACTTCGTGTTGGGCGTGTCAAAGTCCTCTTTTGTCTACCTACACAACTCAAGCTCATTGGTACTCATACTACCCCAGCTCCTTCATACTGGCCAAAGGCTCCTCTTGCTTATATAGAATGGTTCACTGTGCCTACATTGACTGCACAGCAACAGAAGCAGCACAACATGTCAACTGTTCAGCAATCTGCACTGCAAGCAGATGGATTCCATCCATGGTCTATTATTCCATTAACTAATATTTGTCAATCTTGTATGCTTTCACCCAATTTTGCATCTACTGCTACTCATAATCAGGCTTCATGGACAAGTTATAATATCTTGGATTCAGCTACTTCTTTTTTCATTAATAACTGGGTTTCTGTATATACTTACAAGACTATTTACAAAGAATAGTTTTTAATACTTTACTTGAAAATTATTCAAAGTCTTCATGTTTACTTGAGTTACTTAGGATGCTCAAATATATATCTGCTTGGTGGTTTACTCTGGACTACCCAAGTGGCTGGTGGTTTGACTCAGATGCCCTGAGGTGTATACATTGTTGAAGTCATGGCTTGATGCAACCTGAGTTGACTCAGGTGCCCTGAGGTGTATACATTGTTGAAGTCATGGCTTGATGCAACCTGAGTTGACTCAGGTGTATACATTGTTGAAGTCATGAATTGATACAACCTGGGTTGACTTGAGTTGACCCAGGTGCCTTGAGGGACTTGAGCCTATGGTGGTGATGTCCTAGGCTCAAGTTGACCTGAAGTCAACTTCAGCCTAAGGTGCTTTTCCTGATGCAGCTAGTACAATATTTGGTCTTGGAGAGTTTTAGCTTGCCTAGATGATTCTATCATCCATGTTGCTTTTATCATCTCAGTCAAGAGACTTATGACATCATGGGAGTGTTTCCATTCATTGCGGCAGCTCCAGGCCAGAGTTACCGGACATTCTGCAATGAGATTGCCTAGGCAAGCTTTCATCTGGTCAAGAGTTTTCATCTCAGCAGAGTAACATTGTAAATTTTGTATAACCAGCTCGTTGGGCTGCACCAAGTGCTGCCTCAGAAACTTCAATCCCTTGGGTATGTCTTTTGATTGTACAGCCTAGTAATAATTATATGTGGGCTCGGAATAGCCTTGCTCATCAACTTGGTATCCGCTGAGCTTGACTTGCTACACCATACAATGCATAGGACTTGGAACGAGATGCATTCACAAAGTTAAGTGGGATACCATTAATGCATACCATCACTCTGCAATCTCTAGAGTACAACAGACTCTCAATAGACTTCAACTATTAGCTTGTGCTCACTATAGTTCTTGGTATAACCATATTGAGTATGATACAGAATCTAAGATTATCAATTCTGTACAGTTTCAGCTTTAGCTGAAAAATTGGTGTATCACTGTCAATGAATTTACAGTCTCCCATGATGGTGGAGAATGCCAGAGCTACACTTGAGCCATTGCTTTTAGGCTGTTGGAATATCAACATTCAAAGCCTTTACACACATACTATACCCATACCCAACCATTGAATAAGGTAAGTACTAGCGTAGGGGTGCAAGGATATAATAAATATCTAAGCTTATGAGCCTGGACACAGTCAAAGTAATGACATATGCACAGGTTCTTAGCTTGAAGGAAAAGAGGGTTTTGGCATGAAATTGGCATGCATAGACATTGACATCTGCCTAGGCAGGAGCAGGAAATGTCAGCCAATTCCAGTACACAAGGTGTACTAAGCCCAGTAACTTCACTGTAAGGAAGCATGAGGATGAGGCCCAATAATACGCCAAATTTTTGGCAAGACCTCGAGAACGTGATTCTTGACAAGTTCACTTCTAGAGACGGTATAAGAGAGCTATAGTGAGCCCAAGCTGATAGCTGTAACAACTCTAATAAGTGTGGAAATACTCGGACCAACAGAGCCATGGTATTAAACTGAATATCAGCTCTAAGTAGTTTGTAGGAATCCGTAGTCTGGTAGCGGAGTCTTACTGGCATGTCAACACCAGAACTCATATTAAAAGAGGCATATTGCCCACATAGACTTGAGCTCCAAAGGATACACTCTGAAGACAAGTAACTCAGGGATTATGGAAGGATATAAACTTCGCAAAATGGGACAGAACCAATTCCAGTGGGCTGATGCCAAGATTGTCATGATAGCCGAATGATACTTCAAAGCTTGATACCAAGGAAGCACTAATAATCTGTTTGGCACCAAACAAATGGATAACCGGCGTATGCTGAAAGAAAGAAATAAGAACAGGAGGATTGACAAAGCCAAGAGAGTATATGTGGACCCTCAAAGTGATGTGTATCAGTATTGGAAGGTGTACGTGTCTGCCGAGAAATGGAAGAAATGACGCGTAATAGACAGAGATTCAAGCTAGGAGAATAACACCGTACGTTAGTTGGTGTTTTCCCGCATGAATATACTGCAGGGATATAGAGATATGGGTATGATTGGAAAGCTACAAGGATGGGGAATGATAATACGAAAGAAGGAAAGAAGGACACAATAAGTTACGATGAGAAACAGAACTATGATGGGATTAGTGAGCACAACACTGGACATGCATCAGCTACATAGCAGTACGCGTCGCCCAGGAAAGGACCAAAGGTGTAAAACCCAGATAGAAATAGGGTATAATGCCCATAAGAAGCAGATGAACAGACATTAGGGTTGCAGATATATGCATATATGGACTACTTTATTATAATTTTCTCCTTTTTCGGAATAAGTTGTACCATTTCTCCGGATTCTCAAAGTACCTTATTATTTAACCGGTGTCTGGACAAGAGTAGTATAAAAGCCTAGCTATATTTCCTTTGCAGCACAAGTTACCTTTGGACCTCATTTGTTGCTAGTGTGAATCCTTGTTGACGTAGCTACAGCTGAGACAGGAAAGATACCACTCCCTTGTGAACCAAAGTAATACTTTGTGTGGTACAGAAAAGAGTTGTTTATTGCACCCAGCGTTAGAGACTTATAATCCTGACAACTGTGAAAACCCCAGACTTATACCAAGTCAAATTGTTGTTTTAGTTTTGAGGAGTCTAGTGTGACCACCGAGAAACAACCATCTGTTGCAACTGAGCTCAGGTGTACAGGAAACAAACTGTCTGTTGTCCTGAGTGGTTTTGCCCTACTGTTGGGAATCACTTTGTTGAACCAAGCCATATTGTTGGTGGTTCTTTTTGTTGTCATTGTTATATTGTTGCCCCTATCATTGCCCCGAATCAGTATAGATTGATTAGAAAAGGAGATCCTATCCTTCAATTGTCTACCAGCATCACTTCTAGAAACACCAGTCACTTTCAAGAGACAAATAGAGTATTTTCTTTGCGGAACCTTTGAAAATGCACCTCTAACTGTTATCCTGGAGGCTTGAGCCTGGGCTAAATCCCTACTTTGCAAATGCTTCAGCAGGGGTATAACCACAGAAGAGCCAATGCCACTGAAATGGCGCTATGGGATAAATCCACAGCACCACTATGACCAAGGGATTTATCCGTTACACCAGCAATGCCAGCGCCCAAGGCGCCGGGATGATGAGTCACCGAGGCGGAGGTACGCAATGACAAAGATGGATGCAATGGAGACATCGGAAGCATTCACCGGACCGATGTGGAGCCGAAGTAAAAGGTCGTTGCCAGGAATCGAACCTCACGCTCCACGAATACTCCGGCGCTTAATCAATACAATAAACACTTAAGGTGCACACTGACCACTTGTTCATGCGAACGATATAAGTCTGTACACTAATTGAATTATGTTATTTCTACGCCGGGCCATCTAGCCTGATTCGATAATCCTCCTACCTGGTCCGAATTGTTCATACAATGTACCACTGCATATCAAGTAAAATAAATAAACAAGGTATAAAAGGGACAAACACAAACCCTTTTGCTTCGCATTTTCAAACGACACCACGAGGTCTGACAGCGAGCCCACTATACGCGGTGCTTGGGCCTGCGCCACCGAAGGCGGTCTCGCACCCATATTCGCAACCACACTGGCACCGGCACTGGCACTTGTAGATATAGCCTGCTGAGGAACATGTAATGCCTACTCGTTGGCTGATACTTTAACTCCTGGAGGAAATTGGGGCACCACTTGGGATTGCGACTGGGTTGCCGGTGAGCTTGCTGAAGCAATGGGAACGGGAACACTGGCTAATGGGTTCGGGTTCATAGCGTACTGCTGTACTTGTTGTGGTAGTGGTGAAGGAGCGATGGTGGTGATAGGTGCCTGTGTTTGGAGGCTTCCGTCTGTGGAGGGTTGGGTTGGTACAGGGACTTCGAGGAATAGTGTTGACTGGAGAGAAAGATGGATGAGGATATAAAGGAATGGAAGATAGAAATATACATACTCCAGCAATTGAAGTTGAAGACAGCGTAGCCCTCGTGGGCGAAGATATCGAATCTGAAAAAATGACATTCCATCACCACAAAAATAAAGGGCAGTCCCTAGCAAACCTTTGCGAGATACAGATGCTCGGTGTGGAGACGATGTGCAGGAGCTCCCACTGAGCTCGGCTCAGCCTCGGATATTGCTGGTGACTCTTGGCTTGAGCAGAATGAGCGGTCGGGCTGCTGTGATACAGATGCTGCCAAACGAGAGCATGGGCTTGTCACTGAGGGATGTGTTAAGCTTGGTGATGAGGTTTCCACCGACACCTGGTCTTGTGATGCGCGAGATGAAGGTGTCAGTATTGACGGTGCTGATGGTACACTGGGCGTTGTACTGCTTGTTGTTGGAGGGTGAGCCTGAGTCGGTGCTATTGCTGCCGCCGCCGCTGCATACCGTATGGGCGTTAATGTTGGAGCAGGCCGTGGCGCGGGTGCCGCTGATGGTGGCCGGATGAGGGATAAATGTTTTCAGCATACTCGTTATTGGCGATTCAGCTGGGGGAAAGGGATGAATGGTCAATTCCATGCGTTAAGTGAATAATACGTTACCATCAATAGAGCCCTCTGCGAAAATATATTAGACAGAGAGGAAGAGATTCACGCACTTCTTAGTGTGACAGTTGCCTTTTTCAAAATTGGACTACTATCCGGCCAACTACTTGTTTGACTCTCAGCATCAAGCTTCTTGTTAGGTGTCCGCGGTAAGTCTATTGTATTGCATTGTGAATTTCTCGAACAAATGAACATGGCAAGGAACAACATACCTTCGCTAAGGTCGACAGACTTGTCGACCTCATCGTCATCATGTACCAGGCCACGGAATTTCTCTTCTTCCTCATCAAGGTTGAGCTCGTCGTAGATTCCTTCATACTCGTCGAAATCTTCTTCCTGTAATCCATTGAATGAGTAATCGTTTGTAGAGATTGGAACGAAGCGCACCGTATTGCTTTCCACAAAGTAAGCGATGATCTTCTTCTACTCAAGGTATTCAAGTTGGTCTTCCTTACAAGTCTCGGTACTACGGCCAAGTGGAGGGTTGACAGTGTCTTGAGTGATGGTGAAGGTACCGCAAGCAGCCGACTCCCAGATGTACTGCTCATCGTCGTTGTGCTTGAAGATGACCTGTACATGCTCGGCGACGAGGTAGGCAGAGTAGAAACCGACACCGAATTGACCGATCATATAGATGTCAGCACCAGAGCTCAAGGCTTCCATGAAACCTTGAAATTGCAGTGAAAATGAGTGAATGAATGAAAAAGAAGAATGAAAAAACCACTGACCTTTGTTCCAGATTTCGCGATGGTACCAAGGTTGTTGACCATATCAGCATACCGATACCAGTATCAATGATAGAGAGGACTTTCGCCTCCTTGTTGGGAATGATCAAGTCCTTCCCAGTGTCAAGCACGGAAGAAGACGTGTATCGAATTTTTGAGGATGAAGAGGTAGTCTAGTTTGAAGATTAGCCACAAAAACGTTTGGTAGTCTGGAATCAAAGTTAGACTCGGACATTTGTATACCGAAAAATTACGCACCTGGGGATCTTGCCATGCGGAGGAGCGCACTATTGAATCCATCGAGATCGAGTCACCGTATGAGAAGTCAAGTACGCCGACTCAACAAACGACTTTGCGTATCTCGGGAGCCTTTACGTCGCCGCGCAATGATACTCCAACTCTCAGGGATTCCCGCGAGTTACCTAACAAGCTTATACAACCGCCGCGCAAGTCACTCGAGTAGG
>ML769787.1:0-43398 GCA_009733575.1 Gymnopus androsaceus JB14 | reverse complement strand
GTCTCACCAGGTATGTGCTGAAATTTACTTAATTTCCTTATTCAGACTGTTGTTTCTTGAGAGCAACCTGGAAATTCTTAAGTTTTTAATCGTTTTCAAGTTTTTCAGTTGTTTTCAAGTTTTAATTGTTTTCAAGTTTTCAATTGTTTTCAAGTTTTTCAGTCGTTTTCAAGTTTTCAATTGTTTTCAAGTTTTTAATTGTTTTCAAGTTTTTAATTGTTTTCAAGTTTTCAGTTGTTTTCAAGTTTTTAATTGTTTTCAAGTCATGTTTCATCAGTCGTTTTCAAGTTTTCAATTGTTTTCAAGTTTTTAGTCGTTTTCAAGTTTTTATGTTTTCAAGTTTTTAGTCGTTTTCAAGTTTTTAAGTCGTTTTCAAGGTTTTCATAGTGCACAACCTTGCGTCACAAGCGCCGACTTCCTTTTTGGTAATGGAATTTGGCCGACGGCAACTTTAATGTACACGCGCGCATCATGTAAGCAACTTCTGCTTCGCTTGTTTCAGTACCACCACCTCAGGGCGTAACTCTTTCTCAACGACGTCCACAGTGAGTAAATATCTTTCTTCGTATTATTTGTAGCATACAACAATAAAATTGAGAGAATTACGAGTAAAATTGAGATGAACAACGATCGGTTCAAGCTCTAAGACAAAAGACTAATCGAAAAACCCCGTGTAGATTGTCAAAAGAAGACGTGAAAATGGCGACAACGATCCGACCAGGTACATGGCAACTTCGGGGAGACGACGGCGACTCACAGAACAAAATGAACTAATCCTTGACAACTTAGTTCATAGCACCCGAAGGCCCTTCCCCCAATCCACAGACCGCCACTGGTAAGATATCCTTGTTTATAACGGATTCGGAGCGTGATCTCATGCTTGCTCAAGCCATTCCACCGCCCTCCGCTACGTCGACGCTTGCAGGTGAGATTTCCGTGGTTGTCATACATTCAAAGCTTGTACTAACATCCCCTAAGCGGTTGAAGTCTCTGATTGCAAGGAGTTCTAGAATGAACAAGAACAATACTACTGTCGCTACTCATCATCAAATGCGTCCCCTGTCCAGCTCCGATATACCCCCTGACCCGAAAGTTGGCGACGTGCACAAGGATCTCTCATCGAACACTTGGTGGGTTTATCAACGACCTGCCCCTGATGGACCTGTGCCCGAAGGACGTGTCGGTCGGTGGCAGTCTTACAGTGGGCAGTTTGCTTTCGAGCACCCAGATTCCATTGCTTCGACCCGTTATACCTGGTATACGACTGGTCAGGTATGGCGGGTTCATCACAACAATCCCTCCCCTGTAGCTCTAGATATTAAAGGCGTAAAGGTAATCTTGATTATCCTAGTTTTATATTTATTATAACTTATAATCTTTTAACAGAAGAGATTTCATGTCAACCCAAGGTAAGCTCATGATTACTTATCTCGTTCTCGCTTTCCGACGAATTGCCTGTCAGAATACCGCCAAACGTAGGATTGACGTTGAAGATAATTCAACGGCGCCCAAGCCCAAGGTAAGCTCATGATTACTTATCTCGTTCTCGCTTTCCGATGAATTGCCTGTCAGAATACTGCCAAACGGTAAATGGAATTTGGCCGACTGCAACTATAAGTACACGCGCGCATCATGCAAGCAACTTTCTGCTTTGCTTGTTTCAGTACCACCATCTCAGGGTGTAACTCTTTCTCAACGACCTCCGCAGTGAGTAAATCTCTTTCTTTGTATTACTCGTAGTGTACAACAATAAAATTGAGAGAATTACGAGTAAAATCAATCCGAGTCACTCACTCGCACATTGCAAAGTCTCACTGCCACTCGTGCATCGATTTTTGCCTGATAAGAAGTTAAAGAGGTTGAACAAAACTGCAAAACTCGGCGGTCTCATATCTTTATATCACAAATTCGCATTCGGCACAAACCTTACTCATAATACGAATTGCAACCCGTTGATACCGAACATGCGCATGTCTGGGTTGGAACAGAGGATGGGGCCCGTCTTTTACCCAAGTTGATCAATAGGTCAGTTATTGTTTGATTTCATGTTCTTTCCTGCTGCTGATCTCACATAATAGAAATCCTGAATATGGTCCGAACTCTGATGCGTCGCTTGATGCGATGTTTTCCACCCATTGATTTGTGTTCTTGTATTGTTTTGGATTGTTCTCAGCTTAGAAGTTGGCTTCGTTTCAATATGCCTGGTGTTCACTGAGGCGTCTCTAATGTTTGAGGTTGAATCTTACTGGCGGATATTATTTACTTGTTATCTATGTTTCTTGTTATCTATGTTTATATTTATTGTATACCTTTTCTTGTTATTATGATTAACGAGCCATCTAATTGATGCGACGAGTCGGGGATTGCGCGACATTACTGGTAGGTAGTGGCTCGGACCAAACCGAAACGAGGCTTTAGACAGATAGCGACCTGGCAGAGTCGAAAGGAAGTTTGACGACTGATAATTTTTTGGATAGATACAAGTCAAAATTGATTTTGACTGCAGGGAACAAGGATATGAGAAGTATTTACTATACGAAGTAGCGACGATATGGTAAGGTAATGACAATTTTTCAACTGCAACAGGCTCAACCGCCTAACCCTCAGCCAATGTCTCTTTCAGCTGCTCTTCAACCTGGGCCACAGAAGCGGATTCCTGAATATCGGGGACAGGTACATTGGGTGGAACGCGGAATTGACCTTCGGAATACACGAGGGAGATGGAGTTGCTCTTCAACCAGTCTTCGATGTTGGAAGGATCAGCGATGACTGAGTTGAAGTTCAGCGACGAATCCCAACCGAATAGAGTCGCATAGAACGACAAAGAATTGAAATCGAGGATGAAAGGTTCCGAATTTGGACCGCGGTTGCGAATGAGGTATTGGACGAAAAGATTAGGGTCCATACTAACACTGCGGAAGGCAGCGAAGTCGCCGACGACGCGCTCGAGAGCCTGATCGACAAGTTTGACCGCACGGGTCAAATTGTCAAATGCAGAGTCAAAGTGCTCGCGGGAAAGACCAAGATTGTTGAGAAGCGACTGAGAACCTAATATATGCGAGCAAAACAGTTAGGAAAAGTATTGAAAGGAAGAATGAGAAGAAACGTACCAGCGGGACCACGAAGAGCAGCAGCGTAAGTTGCATCGAATAAACGACCAAGTTCATTAAGCTCCGCATTGTGGGAACAAGTACGATTGCCAGTTTGACAAGGAGCGCACTTGCCTCCGAATTGACCTTTGTCGGTTATGCAAGGGACGCAGTCCTCGCCTTTGCCCATGGCAAGACAAGCGAGACACTTGCCAAAGGTTTTGTCGTGATACTAGAGCAAGAAAAAATTAGTAAGGAAAAAGTTAGACAAGTGATTATGATGCGTACATTAGGAAGAGTGCGCGCGAAGCGCTGCAGATCCTCGAGGGAGTAGTGAACATCGTTGGACTTGACAAAAGGTCCGAGCCTTTCCAAGTCGGGAGCGATCTCCCATTCAGGAAGGCGGAAGAGGCGGTGAACTCGCTGTAAACAAAAGTAGGATCAGCAGACGAAAGAAGTAGTGGACAGGATTAACTTACAGAAGTTTGACTGGGTTCATCAGCGGGCAAATAGCGAGCTGAGGGTTCGCCCAACTCAAACTTTGGGTTGAGGAGAATCGGGAGAACATCAGACTTGGCGTTGGGAAGACCTTTGGCGAACTCGGCAACGCGAGATTGAGGGTCGATGAGAGGAATCGCCTTCGTATTCTTGGCGGAGAGCTCGTCGGGGACCAGTTCGAGAGAATTGTTGACGGACTTGGGCTTGCCAACAGACTTGGATGAAACTTGAGCCTTGCGAGTTGGACAACCTAGAGAGAGAGTGTGTGTGAAGACGATCAAGTAAGCGAAGTGTGACCAAAACCAGAACAGTAGACTTACGAATCAAGGGATTGTCGGACTTGGCGGGAAGCTCAACGATAGCCTTAGCTTTACCTTTGCCCTTGCCTTTCGACTGGGCGGAAGGTGCGCCAGGCTAAACAAAAGGATAGTGACGATAGAAGAAAAACTAATTCGATAAGAATAACGCAACCATACCTGGGCTGTTTTCGCATTCGCAATAGTCGTTTCGGCTTTGGTAGTCGAGCGAGTCTTCTAAAATGAGAAAAAACAACAATTAGTAAAATAAAAGGAAATAGGGAAAGCAAAGACGAACCTTTCTAAGAGGGAGAACCTTCTCAGGCTCGTGCTCAGATTCAGACTCAGCCGAAGGATCAGGTTGGGACTGGTCTTCAGAGGAAAGCTCGGCCTTTTTGCGTTTGCGAGAAGTCAATGCGGCAATGGGGGACTTCTTCGGAGCAGGAGGAGAAGCGGCAATTTTTGAGTCGGCAGCCTTGGGAATGGAACGAACTGTTATCTTACGAGCCTTGGACTTGGTCTTTGATGAACTAGGCTCAGGAGGACGAGACTCCACAGGTGCATTGGGAGGAAGAAATTCGCACGCGTTCTCGGGACCATATAAGAAGAGGATCTCGCCTTCGCGAGTGTCGGGATCGAATGGAAGAGGAATGTCAAAATTCCAGAAGGTGATGCCAAGACGAGTGGTTTCAGCCTGTACAAGTCGTTATAAAAGTTTATAAGATGAAATTATAAGTTAAGAACATACCTTAATGGCGGACACCTGGTCCGAAGGAAGTTGCCAGGTGGTTAACATCATGGACAGACTGTGCTCAGACATGCCTATGTCTTGTGCAAGCTCTTCGATGTGGTATTGGAACGAGCCCACAAAAAGTGTGGCGAATTCGGGACAATTAGGGCAACCATGCCAAAATTCGCGATAATATTTCTGTGAGAGTGATGAGTATATATATGGGAATTAAAAGAAATAGAAGTTCGGAGAAGACAACGTACTAGCGATGACTTGACACGAGCCAGTTGTTGGCGGAAGAGCCGCCGGTCACCCTCGTTGTTGTTTAGACGATGTACGGGCATGTTGTCATGCTCCACGAAAAAAACCGTCATGAGCTCCTGGACGTAGCAAAGAGCCAGATATAGCTCGCGGCCTTCAGCGAGTGTATTCGGCTGAGTGGCCATCTGATAAAATTTGCAAAGAGAGGCCGGATAAAAAGTATCAGGAGGCTCGGAGTCATCACTGCGAGCAAATGCGGGAACCTCGTAGCTTGGGACTGGGTCGTCCTTGTTGGGGATATCATACGCAGGCTGGTCGAAAGCGGTACTAACTGTAGCTTGATGACCAGGAAAGGAGTCGAGAAGGATGATGGACTCGATAGTGGTCGCTGGAAGGAACAAGGTGTTCTTCTTTTTGTCAGAAAAGACATTGTCATTGAGAGGAAAATGCGACATTGTGGTTCGAAAGAAAGAATGAAATGCGGGAAAAACTTAGAAATCAACGAACTTATAGTCACAGCTGGTCGGGAGATCACGGGTGGACTTTCTGGAATTGTGATAGTGAATACTCTAGAAAGAGAGTTCGTTTTGCTAAAAAGCGACTATAGCATCAGTGTGGCGCACCACCTATTTGCAATTAAGCGCCGCACGGGATTGCTTTGTGAACGAACTGTTCGTGTGGATCGTTGACGCCTCAGCGTCTCAACTGCTGCATATAGATTTAAAATCATCTTCGTATCGTCCTTGGTGTCTGTCATATCGTCTTAAGCGTTCAAGCCTTCTTACTCGTGCGCCACAGTGGTCAAAATTGCACATCATAGAGTATGGCTCTGCTTTGCTGTGGGCCGATATACTCGCTACGCCAATGCAAAGACCTTGCTATAGTCAATAGAGGTGTAGGAACGTCAAATTACTTTACTCATGGTTAGTTTCACAATATCGCGTAAATACATTTACTCATTTCAACATAGCGGACATTGTAGCAAACTGGCAAGCTGGTGGAGAGCCTCTGAAAGGAAGCGATCCCACATCAATCTCATCAGCGTGTTCCATAACTCAGCTGATGGATTGAAGCTGCTGGAGATCCGATGGGAGCCCATTCAGGGATTATACCATGCACCTAAAGACGGTGACGGCCAGACGACTTTCACTCAACCTGG
This sequence comes from Gymnopus androsaceus JB14, assembly GCA_009733575.1. Taxonomy (NCBI): domain Eukaryota; kingdom Fungi; phylum Basidiomycota; class Agaricomycetes; order Agaricales; family Omphalotaceae; genus Gymnopus; species Gymnopus androsaceus. The sequence continues at coordinate 37,365 of ML769787.1, read as the reverse complement.
CTGTATCACCGCTCCCCATATTGACGGGTACTGTCTTGAACAAATCATGGCTCACCTAGAGGGAGAGAAGATATGGGTGGTGTGGCCACCGACGGAACATAATATCCGAAAAGCCAGAGACTTCTCATTGACTGCTATGGCGGACTTTGAGCAACGTCCCTCTGTTTGGTTCGAGAACTTTGAGGACCCTCAAGTGTTTCTTACTCGCACCGGCGATTCGTATTTTCTCGGTCCCTCTGTAATCCACGCATGCATCTCCCTGACTGTATCTGCGCACTTTGGGATTTTCTCTTGGAGACGTTCCTCATTCAAACTCGCGAAATTTCACTCGTCGTATTTACAGGAAGAGTGGTTGGCCTACAAGAAGTTTGAGAGGGAAGTGGTGGCTAGACGATAAATCCGAGGATAAGGGTGTTGCTGACGCTACAGTGGTGCGCAAACGTTTGCGGAGCAGGGATATGGAAGATAGAAGGATTAGTCGCGCAGAGGAAACTTTCCGTATGTGGAAGAATAACTGGACTTCTATGGACAAAGAGGTATGGGACGTAATGTTAAAGGATGAGCCTGATTTGGAGATGGATAAATGGTACCAAGCAACTGTAAAGGTGGTGAACAAGGTCCAAATCTAGTCCTCGAAACTTAATTTTATTATTATCTTGTTGTATCTAGCTAACCTGCTATACTGTATTTTATTTTTATTATTGTCGCTATTGTCATCTGGTGTTGTTATTGTCTCTGTAATGATGGTACAAAGCCACTGTTGGCTCCACTATATTAATACCAGTATTGTACTGACTTATGATTCTCATGCACATACCGCCTGATATGATATCTTCACAATCAATTTTTCTAAATTGCATGTCCGCCGCAGGAAATGTAATAATTGTTCTTTGTAGAAATCCTTGACCGAAGTAGGGTCCGCAAAGACCATAAACTACAAGATTCGCTCCTTCCTTTTTCGATTTCTAATTGTTTTAATTGTCTTTTGCCTATCTCAATTGTTTTTGGCTTGAGTTATTCAGGTATCCTATCTTGTTCAACGATTTGCATAAAGACTGACATTCTTTAGCAGTATACGCTCAAGTACCTCCCGGCCTGGCGCCCACACAAAACTACATTCCTTTCCACTTAACTTATCCCGAGCCAATAATTCAACCCACTCTACTCTACAATGACTGATGTGCCCATGGACCAAAGTCCAGATAGGAGCCAGCACAAGTTCACTGTTGTTGTCCCAAGCTACTCCGAACCTCCTAGTAGTGTCATCGCCGCTTCTACCCCATTCCGCCTTGGCAAACATCACCTCGAAAGCGATGGGACCGAGGATAAGGGATCTCCTCTGAAAATGCGAGCTGTGGCTGGACCTGCCCGTAAGGCATTCAATAAAGTTCGGTTTCTTTGCTCTTTTTGCTTGATCTCTGGCTGACTACCAAATTTACAGCTTCAGACGCAAAATGTTGATCTTGAGGGCAATGCTGAATATCTGGAACATTGCCAGCCTCCTTCCCAGGCTGCGGGACTCGCGGAACGCTGGTACCAAATTTGAGACGAATTACTCGTCCCTACGCCTGGCACATTTTGGCGCCGGAAATTCCGAATCACACTTAAAAATAGGCACTGCCACCATTTTCTGGCAGGGGACCAAACAAGACACGCCCCGAAATGTGCCAGGCGTAGGGACGAGTAATTTGTCTTGAATTTGGTACCAGCGGTCCGCGAGTCCCGCAGCCTGGGAAGGAGGCTGGAACATTGCTACCAACAGCTGCAAAGTGAATTTAATAAGGCCAAGCATCTCAATGAGCAATATTTGAAGGAGAAAAATGATCTTATTCAGGAGAGATCTGACTTGGTATGGTTGTTGGTCTCGTCACGTAATTTCACTCAATTTCACTCAGGCACGCCTGGCTGAATCGCGTGCGAATGAGTACGCGGCTCTCCTCAAACAGAAGCTAGAACTGGTAGGAAATCCATATATTGAGAGTATGTATACTCACATGCGACTTAGGAACAAGTAAACAAGGACCTTGAGCTCACCGTTGAACAACAGGATATCGAAATGGTGGGTCTTGGCGACTCACCTTGACTGCATTTTTGGTTGAATATTGTTTCCAGCAAGAGAGGATGGATGAGACCGAGCAAGTTAACGCAGCTGACAAGGAGCAAGCTGACAAAGTTGATAGACTGACTGCCAGCGTATCTCACTTGGTGGGTTAATTGATAATTACTTCTTTCTTTTTTATCATTAATGTTTGTATCAGCAAGCCTTATTAGAGGCAGCGCAGAGAGAGAGGGACATGGCTTGCAAGTATGCTGAAACGATTGCCCAGGAGGTACATGCTCAGTATGCAATTATTTTTTATATATATCGATCACTTCTTCAGGCAAGAAGTGTGGCTACAGTTATGCAAGCCAAGGAAGCGGCTCTTGTGAGTTTTGCTTCCCTATTGTATAAGTATCTACTCACTGCTTATTGCAGACTGAGCGCGAAACCAAGATAGCCTCTTTGAGGAATCAGATCAAGAAAGGCAAGTATAAGAGCTGAACCACTGTTAATGACAATCATGACACCGATGATGAGAGCCCTGAACCTACACCTGGTGCTTCCTCATCGACCACTTCCATTCCATCCAACAATCATTCCATCCGCAATCTTATAACCGACACACTTGCACAATTCATGGCTGCTAACCCTTTGCTCCATGCCTCCCCTGCGCCTTCAACGCCCAAGTGTAGAAAGACTCGAAATCCCCATCCAAATGTCAGTCAGCATCCAGGCCAATCGTGAACTGAAGCAAAGCGAACTCGCACACTACAGCCACAAGATAAAGCAGGGTGGAAAGTGCGTTACGCATCAATTGGCATTTTCTTTCTATATCAAACTCACTGTACTTCGTAGGGTTTTCTGCATTGATCCTTCCTCAAGTTAACTGGACAAACCTATGTTTCCCACTTCGAAAAATACAATCCAGTCACTACCGAGATCGCAAAACAGTATGATTCGGAGACCAGACCTGGTCTACAGGGTGCCAACCAATTCCAATTATATTTTGGTGACGGCTGGCGTGGCTCTCGATGGAATCTTGGCGTCGTAAAAAATATGACCTCATTTGCGTTGGCAAATAGAGCAGATCAGCGTTTCGAGGGATCCTTGTCCACAGAAGCCATCCACACCATCATTTGGGGCCATATTTCGCAAGCTAGGGACTCCTGGACACAACGGAAACCTCGTGTGCATGAGGAGGAAAGGACAGGTTCGAGACAGTGGCAGAGGCTGCAACACGAGCTCAAATTGATCAGGTCAAGAGGTACAAGAGTGTTGTAAGGCTAATCGTAAGCGAACGGTCAGTATTGCCCTTTGCACGCTTCATCTATCTAATACTTGCAGGCAGAAATTAAATAAGAGAGAAGATGGCGTCAAGAAACTCATCACGCATTCTTCTAAGCCTGAAGAAAAGAAGAAGTGGAAGAGGGTTGGAGCTGTTTTGGGTGACTTGGGTGAACTTGGACAGTCTTTGGATGACACTGATGTTGAGGTTGAGGGGAGTGCTCTTGTCACCACGGAGCCCTACAGTCATCGGCGCTTCCTTTCTCGCGTTCTTGCAGACCTCGATGCCAACATCGATGAACTCCAGTTGAAGATTGCGGCACAGCATGGGAAGAAACACCTCGCTCATCCTTTACAGATCCGTCGCCAAACAGGCTGGAAGACTCAACCCAAGGCCATCATTGGTCTTCCTTGATCTCTTTACCATCGTCGATTCCTTGCGCGTTTGTCCCCTGCCAGTGTTGAGAGGCTAGATATCAATGACAAGTGTCTCCCTCACTTAGCTGATTTTGAGAATTGGGCTTTAGCAGAGCAAGCAAACTCTGATTCGGAGGCAGAAGCTCGAGATGACAGCCCTCTTATCCTGCACTAACTCATCTATCAACTGCGCATGCGGCACGCGACTGCGTTAGTGTACTGACGCAGGTGCAGTCTATCAGGTTGTCAAATTTATAATGTTTCCGTGTTTAATTCTGTTGCTCAGAAACTACCTCGCATACTTTCACAATCATTATACCAATATGCTGTATAGCTTTTTTTGGAATCTACCATCTCATTTATTACCATGATTTATCTCCTTTCCGTTACTACAATTTCATTCTTGATTCATGAAGTTTAGTGTAGGAAATCTTTCGAGTTGATATGCAACAAATCAATATGACTTTCACTTGACCAAAATCTGAATTTGATTGAAAAAATAATGGAGGTGTTTTCACGCTCATTGAAAGACAACAAAGCGGTCATTAATTCAAGGATACAAATATCACTACCAATACAAGTGCTTTACTGAGAGAATTCGGTAGAGCTTAATTTTTTCCCTTTCCCGTGTGCGAGTAACTTGCTCGGGCAAGTGATTACCAAATTAGGAAATTATGGAGCACCCGAGTAACTTGCACACTGTAAGGTTACAAAATTCTGCTCGGCAGAAATGCAACTTTTCAGTTATCCTGAAATATCATGTGACTGGGGATATGCCTTATATGGTTTATCCCCGGTCACATGATATTTCAGGACAATTGTCTGCTGAGCAGAATTTTGTAACCTTTTCGTGTGTTGCTCAAGCAAGTGATTACCAAATGTGGAAATTATGGAGCACCCGAGTAACTTGCCTGGGCAGGTGATTACCAAATTAGGAAATTATGGAGCACCCGAGTAACCTGCTCAAGCAAGTGATTACCAAATTGGGAAATTATGGAGCACCCGACTAACTTGCTTGAGCAAGTGTTTACCAAATGTGGAAATTATGGAGCACCCGACTAACTTGCTCAAGCAAGTGATTACCAAATGTGGAAATTATGGAGCACCCAACTTGTAACTTGCTCGGGCAAGTCATTATCAAATTAGGAAGTTATGGAGCACCCAAGTAACCTGCTCAAGCAAGTGATTACCAAATTAGAAAATTATGGAGCACCCGTTGATCTGCTATCTGATTGATTTGCTGTATGGCCATGAGGATACTATGATAATGCAAGCACTATTATGGTAGTGACTTTTCATGTAAAGAACGTTGTTCAGAGGTATTCCCATGGGGCCATGGGGAATACCCCCAAAGTGAAAAATTATATTGTGTATGGATAGCCTTCCGGATGCTGTGGATGTTAGTGCTTCAGGAAAGGTCAGAGAGGAATAGGAGAGCAGGTGAATGATAGTAAGGAAGACTAGGCACATAGGTCTTTCTGCTAGATGAATAAGAGAGGACTGAAAAGAATATAATACTTAAGTTGGCATGTGGTAGACCCAGAAGGACCTGCTGGAGTCATCGTTGTTGAAGTTAAAGTTTCACATGCCCAATATACTATCTTATGGAACCTACGGGATTTATCATATGAGGCCTACAAGATTTGTGGGCCTGTGAGATTTATCTTATGGAACCTACAAGATTTATCTTAGAGGCCTACGAGATTTATCTTATAAGGCCTATGAGATTTATGGGCCTAGCCTACTATATTTACTAGTGCATGGATTCCATGCAACATGCATGGAATCCATACCCTACTATTTTTACTAGTGCATGGAATCCATACGCTACTATATTTACTGGTGCATGGAATCCATGCAACGTGCATGGAATCCATATCCAAAGGGTGCCAGAGGTCCTAGCCATATGGATTCCAGGCAGGGCCCCTGGATTTCCTGTGGATTTTGATCATATTAGTTACTGGATTGTTACACTTTGGACTATCTAACTAGTTACTTTTCCTGGTAGACTGGAATGGTGCAAAAGTCCAAGGATAAGGTAACAATGAAGAAGAAGCTCAAGGACTTTGTGGTGGATGATGATGAGGAAGAAGAGGGTGATGATGAGGAGGACAATGACGACGCTGACTCCTCTGACTAGTAGACCTTTGATGTTTGTTCATGTTACTCTTGTTACGTTGAACATATCTCGCAAACTTGATGTCAATGCTCATGTATATTGTGTATTCCTTGCTGTCTGTACCTACTGCGTAGTGCTACAATAGCTATCTACCTTACACTTCATAATAATGTATTTTCTTGGTATTTTATGTTGTGTAAGTTTCCCAACCATTCTTGGGCCCATTGGAAAGTCACATGATACCAATGATGGTATCAGAGGTAAGGTAGGGTCACCCCCTGCTAAATTCATTATAAGTGTATCAATATATAATGGCTTGAGGGTAAATTACTCTTAACACCTTGTCTACATAGCAATGTTGGAACGGTACCAGCCTTGTGTACAAAGGCTCTTTGGGACTATACAGGTGAATTAGAGAGCAAAACACAGGTTTTACGAATGGTTATAGAATGGAAAATGGGGTAGCAGTAAAATGTAGAGCTTGAATAATCTGTTTGTGTATTTTGCACTGACTGTATTACTACTTTGATCTGTCTTTAGAACCACGTAGAGATGTATTTGTATTTACAAATCTAGACCTTGCACTTGGCTTAGAGGAGTACAATATATATATTTGTATGTTGATCCAATGGTTGGACTATTACAAGTGTGTGTAAGGGATACTATCAAGGTCCACAATGACCTTAAACTATTTCTTGCTTTGACCTGTCAATAAAAATGGTACACTTTGACTTATTGAAAACGGAACAAAGTAGTACTGCTGTGCCTTGTTAAAAACAAACAAAGAAATGCCTTTGTAAAGAGTGGTTGTAGTGACCCAGGCCATTCAGATGTCCTTATTGTTGAAGAGTTTCTTTTGTATTCGAAAGATTCAAATGTGCATGTCCTGGGATGCACCCCAAACCACCATGTTCTCCTCCCTGTCCAGTGCATTGCATTCAAAGCATGCTGGAGAGCTGGTAAGTGTGGACTCAGCTGTCCTGTTATCATACTAATCAAAATCTTGTTCAGAGGCCTCAAGACCATGACTCTGTCAAGGTCAGTTTATTCAATATTTGTAACCTACTCCCATTGATAGCCTCCTCAGCCCTCCCTTTCCAATGTAACTGATAGATTGGCCTCCTTGGGTATAGGAGAGACTATTGAAATTCCATCAGTCACCCAGGTCACAGCCAAACTGTCTTCTTTATATCTAGAAGACCACGAGTCTATGCCTGGAGCATTCTCTCCAAGTTCTTCTGCTGCTTCCTGCCTGTATTTACGGAATACAGGTCCCTTGTCATTCTTGATGGAGATCCAATCACTGGAAACCCTCATCACTGCTGCTACATTGACAGCAACTCTGATGGACACCTCGACTGACGATAAACTTTTCACCTCCTCCACTCAATTCTACGAGCACAAAAGCTCAACCTTACCTACTTTGATCCAATCTTTGGATGTGAACATGGCCATGCAGGGACTGGAAGCTGCTGCCAAGCCAAAGAGAATGCTTCCTTGCAGTCCAGCTTTCCACCCAGGTTGCCAGTCTGGTCATAGGCCCTTGCCAAACCATTTGAAGCCCAGATCACGATCTCTGTCACCCACTCCACTTAAAGCCAGTAAAATTGAGCAGGAAGAACTTAATGCTCTTGATAGGCTACAGCAGACATTTGATCAACATTATTCCCTGGTTTTTGACAGTGCTTTCACATTGCTTGCAGTGGATTTGCAATGCATCAGGCTCGATGAAGTGACCAAGTTTCTCCTGGAGGGACTGGCACGTATCAAAGAGCTTGAGACAAAGATGAGATCCTGAAACACAAAAGCTGCTTATTGGAGAGTGTCTACGGGTCTTAGACCAGAGTTTAAAGGCCAGACAAGACCAGCTGTGCAACCGCATGAGAAAATTTCATGCTCAGATCTGTGCAATATATGCCCCACTGAGCGCTGATTGCCCAATCAAAGTGGATGCAGGTGAGTACTGATTCCTTTTCTGTATGCCAGTCATTGCTCATTCATTGTTAGGAAACTTGTTTCCTACAGATTTCACGTGAATGGACCAAATCAACCAGGTTCTGATACTGCTTGGTGTCATATGCAATATGATAATAGGTCTATCAATTGTTCAATGTAACTTCCTTATTGGCATTGCAGTGATGTGCATCAAACCTGGAATGTCCACTGTGAGGTCTGAAGACAGTAGTCTCTCACATGAGTTTTCATCGTCACAAAACAAGATCATATCCTAAATGCCCAGCTCCCTCATTGATGCTCTCAAGAAGTTTGGTGTGGACAGTCACTTTGACCTATATGCTACTTGCCCTGCTTGCAACTTCACAAACAAGGTGCATCCTCTGGCAGGGAAGAAGGATTTCTACGAGTATCCTGAATCCTGTGCCAATGATATTGTTGGAGAGAATGGCATTTTCCAAGTGTGGTGCCAATCTCTTAAAATGTCGGTGCAATGGTACAGTCCAGTCCATCAAGCCCTATCTTGTCAACTCCCTCCCCAACTACATTGCACGCTGCCTTTCCGACCCAACTTATCTTGATCAATCAACCAAAGCCACAGATGATGCTCTACACTCCATTGAGACTGGTGAATCGGAAACCAGTGTTGAGAGTGTGTTTGAGGCTGCCTTCATCAAGGACTTCAAAGGACCCAATGGCAAACTGTTTGTGGACCACGGCAATAAAATTAGCCTGGCATTCTCCATGCACATCAACTTTTTCAATCCAAATGGTATCACTCAGTGTGGGGCTCACAATTCCATTGGTGTCATATTATGTGCCAATTTGGCTCTTGATCCATTGATTTGATACCTGCTGGAAAACATGTTTGTCAGAGGTATCATTCCTGGTCCAAATGAACCATCTGCTGATGAACTCAATCAGTTTGTCCAACCAATTGTTGAACAGTTTGTTAGGACATGGCGGCCAGGTCTCAAAGTTTCTTCCACTGCTCAATCTAAGTCAGGGGCTGTCGTTGAAGCCATTCTCCTACTTTATGTCAACAATCTCCCTGCTGCTTGCAAGGTTTCCGGCTTTCAGGGGCCCATGTCAAACTTCATCTGTACCATTTGCAAGCTGCGGGGAATGCACCAGATCTTTATGGATCATAAGTGTTGGATTCCCAGAGATGTGACAGAGCTTTGCCAATGGTCAACAGCCTACAGGGATGCTCAAACTCTAGATGAGCGAAAAGCAATCTTCAATGAATATGGGGTTTGCTGGTCTTCCTTATGGCTACTTCATCAGCAAAAAGGGGTTAAACCTATGATGACCTAGGGAACCTAGGCTACCCTGGTCACCCTGGTCACCTTGGGTCTTCCATGCTACCCCAGGCTACCTTAGGCTACCTCAGGTTTCCTCAGATTCCTCAGGTTAGCTCAGGCTTACTCAGGTTTACTCAGGTTTACTCAGGTTGCCTCAAATTCCCAAGGTTTATCCCTAAATCCTAGGCAACCTAGGTTACCTCAAAGAAACTGAGGAAGTCTAGGCAACCTAGGTGGCCTAGGAGACCTAGGTATCCTTAGGTTCCCTTAAGTCTCTTTAAGTCATTGTGGGTCAACCTAAAGTCAGCCCAGGGCCCAGACCATTTTTTCTGATGTTGATTATTGGGATCCTACCAATATGCTTGTCATTGACGCGATGCACTGCATTCTGAGAAGGTATCATTCACTACCACTGCCGCCATGTTCTTCAACTGGACGCCTCAGCTCCCAAACTCAGTGCCGATCGCTTCAAATATGCTTATGAGTGGGACTGGACCCCATACAACCCCAAGACTGCCCCTGCAAACCTCCAGCTAAAAGACAAAAACATACCATCAGTCACTAAAATCCAATCAGCACTGTCTGGCACTTGAAGGCAAAAAATCCTTGACTTTGAATAAAATGTGGATGCGCCTTGATAAGGCACCAAAGATGCCTTGCAGTTTGTTGTTCATTCACTAGGACTCTCTACACAGTTAGACTCCATCCCCAAGTCAATATCTACCCTTTACATTGAACATGCCTGGAAGAAAAGTAAGAGAAACCCTGATCAGGTGAAGTTTCCTCACCATCAGCTTGCTACAAAGAAGAATCAGCTCATTGCCTTGTTACTCACCTGAGTAAGTCTGTACACTGTATTTGAAGCAGGAAAACTTATACCTTTGGCCAATGGAGATTGCAACAACCTCCCAGCTCCGAGGCATACATACTCCCAACAGGAACTCCTGAAACATTTACTCATTTCCAGAAGGTGATCCGAGAGACTGTTAGGCTGTCATGGCTCAATTCGGTAGCACAGAACTTTGGTGATGTGAACGCAGGATCTATCAAAGCAGATGAATGGTGAACTCAGCACAGTCTACCTTCCAATTGCCCTTGTCACTCTTTGGGGTGATGTGGATAGTTGTGCTCCTCCTGCCAACAACTCTGAATCTGGTCTCTTACTTAAGGCTCTTGATCATACCATGGCCCTCTTTCATGTAACAATAATGGCCTGTCAATACACAATGACAATCTCATGGGCCAATGCCTTTCAAGATTATCTCAACACTTGGGTGAAGGATTTATGAACCCTTTATCCAAGAGGGTAGGCCTTGACCGGATATTCATGCCGCTGGACATATATATGACTTTCTTTTACTCTTTGGACCTGTCCTTTCATGGTGGTGTTTACCATTTGAACGCTTTATCAGTGCTTTGCAGAAAATCAACACAAATGATCACATTGGTGGTAAGTCACCTCAGATTGGCCCTGTGCTTAATCCCAATAGTGATTTTTTCTTTTTAGGTGCCATGGAATCTGCCATTTTGAAGTCTGTGGCTTGTACAGCAAATCTTTGCCACTGGCTTCATCATCCTGATTGTCCCGAGGCAGTTTGACAGCTCAGGATTCTATTTGACAAGTGCTTTGTTCCAGCCAATGCCCCCAGTCAAACAAATGAATTTGTTGTGATGAAGGGTATACGTCATGCCTATGCTAAACATGACAGCATCAATTTTTCTGGTTCATCTACCCACACAGGTAATGCTAGCATTATATACCAACCCATTCCAGATGATGCACCTATCGCTGGCCAAATTCAATGGATTGAAAACAAGGGAGACACTGTTTGTCTTCATGTGAGGCCATATCAACAGTTATCCAAGGCACTCTATGATCCTTTTCTCAGATACCCTCATTTTTCTGCTACAACATATTCTTCAGTACTTGGAGAGAAGGAGGATGTGATTGATCTCGATGATATCATCTTGCATGCCGCTTGTTACGACTACTCTTATGGAAGGTCTGTCCTGGTCAATCCTTCTAGACAATGAATAGATCATGTAACATATTTTTTTGAACGTCTTCAATAATTAATATTTTCTACTCTTTATTACTTTCTGAATGTTTGATGGTCCAAAACATACTAAAACTATTGGTGCTGGAGGACGAGAGGTAATGTAGCAATGTCACTTGAATAAGACTTATATTGGTACCCATTGCTTTGCGTTGGATTGGGTGTGCTCGTGATGCATGCATGGTCTTTAATGTTTGATGCAGGATGCAGTCATGTCTCTGACGCAGACACAGTTGTGTTTCCGCCGTGACGCAGTAACGTTTTGTCAGTTATACTGAATTATCAAAATTCATTGCATTTTTCAGGGGCTCTGAAAGGGTTGTAGAAATATCATGTATCGGTGAATACTTCAATTACAATGATACTTAATGTATTGACTAGTTATTATAGCTGACTGACACGAAGACTTTCATTTCAGCTTTCCTCTATCTTGAATAAATTTAAATCAGTATTATTTTCACTTCTTTCGATACGACTTAAATCAGCCAGCCTTTCTTATCACCCAATTAATGTATTGATTTAAGATCTTTTAATCATGCTTTCAATGTTGTTCAAATGTAAAATATCATTCAATTTATCTACGGTACAGAAAGGTTGACCGAATAGTCACATATCAGCACTTTTCTGCTCGGCAGAAATTTGTCCATTTTCGGCGTGTTTAAAGTGACTTCACAAAGTAGTGGGACATATTCATATAATGGAGCAATAGGTGCGAGGTGCAAGAGACTTCGCAAAGGAATGGGGACATAGGTGTGGAATGGAGACACATGGGCATAAAGGACATACATTAGGCCTACATTGAGTATTGTCACAGTACCGAACGGTATCCGTAACTGATCCACCCTACTCTATTCGCCACTGGTTTAGCTTCTTCTGTCAAGCCTCTCCTTTGCCTCTATCCAGACTCTCCGCTGGTAAAGCTAAACGTTCAACCTGCTTTCACCATGATTCACAGTGCAGCCGGTCTGCTTCATGCTTACTGCATGCATCTCCCATTCCACGCAACCATATCATATCAATTACGACGATGATCTCCACCTTTCCTGGGCTGCGCTCACTTGGATGTCAAGCCCTTCCTGACCCTAAGGAGACGACTCAACGGAGGGAGGCACATGACTCTGACAGTGAAAGGTGAAGCCGTTGAAATACATTTATAGCTAGACAAAGTCGACTGCCCGAGCTTCTCTTGTTGTATCGGAAAGTGTTACCCTATACAATACCTCTTTGGATGAGAGGATGGTTCGTCCCCGGAGAGCATAGATGTCATTGTGCATCCTTTATCTATATATTATTCTCGCGCTTTCACATACCTTACATCTGTTGTTCTAACTATTCATGACTCATATACGGCAATCATTCCTCGAATTTCTGTATCAATAGATTATTCTCTCGTCCCCGACGTATTGGCAGCAGCGCAATACCATGGCTTAAATGTGACGGCCCTCGAATACTACCAGTTTTTGAACAAGATGGTGAGAAACTCACACTGTGTGGGAAATCATCCGGAGAAGCTTCGTTCACCATTTGAACTTCCTTCCTCTTGATGCACCAGATATGGCAAAGAACAAAGAACTATATGCAAACAATCCTACTTACTCCCGTCCTCTCCCGAAAAACCTTGCCTCGAAAACCTCCGACATGGCAAAGGCCCTTTTCGGTCTCCGTTTATCGCTAGAGGAGGAGAAGGGCTCTACGGAGCTAGCGGATTTCATGAAATGCAAATCTGCATTACAAGGAGACGTCAAACATGCTACATCGATAAGCATGGGTCAAGCGAAACCGGAGGATTTTGCCCAAATTACCGTCGTTGTGAGTTTTAAACCATATCACTAGTAAACGAGCTCTAATCATGAACATGAAACAACAGCGTTGCGGACAAGGTCTTTGCGGAGCTCCCTACAAATTTGTTAAATTGAAACCCACCTCTGCTGATCGCGTCGTATTATTTCAGCAATTTGTGCGCTGGTTAACACAGTGCCAGGTCTTTGGAAAATTAGAAACCTTGAAAAAAATCGCCCCGGTTATTATGAAACATGACGTGGTTGAGTGTCACAAAATCTTTCAACAGATTGAGGATGCTATTGGTTCTCAACGGACGTCTAAACGGAGGCCTAAACCTCGTAGCAAACATCGACATTCATCCCCTGCCCCCGCCAACTACCATCTGGACAACCGGGGGACACAGTCCTCACCTGTGAAGAGAAAACGCAGCTGGGATGTCATTGAAATCAGTGATGACGAGCCTCCACCAAAAAACCGCAACAAAGTCAATCCGTCAGATGAGGATGAAGTCATCTTTGTCGACACTATTCCAATTCCTCGAAGATCAACGAAAGGAAAGGAAAGGGCAGTGGAATCGGATGGTGAAGTTATCATTATTGGTGACGAGGTCATTGTTGCTGATCTTGATCCTACAGTGCCATCTTCAGTAAGGCTAATTCTACTATACACAGAGCTGTTAGCGACTCAACTTTCCTATTTTTGCAGCCCAGAATTAAGGGGATAGTTTATATCTCATCTGAAGATGAAGGGGAGGCTGCGCTGCCTTGAGCAATACACTGTGTGGGTCCTCCGTAACCTCTCTACCCATATCATCTTGATCTCATCTGATCGTCCCCTTTCAGACCTTCTCAACCCTACATCTCCCAACCAACAGTAGTGATTTTTCGATGTTCACTCAAGCACTCAGTTTGTTCATCACGTCCATATAAAGACATGTATATATCAAGTAGCCTTTAACAAGTTGAATGTACCAATTTACAGCAACGATGACCGTTTCATTTACTTTTCACACTTTTCCCTTCTGTGAAGCCAGGATAAGTAGTGCGCGGGAATCTCAAGTCGTCAATTTGTCCTCGCGACTCAAAGTACAGGACATTGGTGTGCCATCATCAGCAAGTGCATACAACATAGATGAAGCAAGATATCACAAAAACGTCCGGTAAGTAGAATAAAGCTTGAATGCATGAGGACTCGGAGATCAGTCTAAGCATTGCGAAGGCTGTTTTGTTCTGGGGGGCATCATCAGTCGATGTATCTCGTTATAGGCAACTAAATGCCAAAGGAATGCGAGATTCGGTGAAAGGGGAGCAAGCATTTGATTTAAAGAAGCATCTATTACATTGCTCGAGATTCGAGCCTGCGGAAAACAATGGTATTCTATGCATGGAGCGCGGATCATCATGAAACACGGAAGGTATAGAGTAATTGGGAGACCCAACATCGACCCACACGAGCCTGATAAGCGCAGGGTGACATTGTCAAGGATGACAATGACCATCCCACATGCCAGATACCCCCTTCCCATGAACCCGGAGTAGGATATGGGAGCGGAGCGGGGTATATAGGTTGGAGGGAGATATATACATGTGGATTTGTAGGCCGGCCAAGTGGGTGCGAGATGGCATGGTACATCCTGTCGTGTAGCGGAGGCTGTCAGAAATGGTGACCGAGTAGATAATATTCATCTTACCGTCCAAGTTACACCAATTGCGATATGCAGCACTGTTTCCGCTTGCGAAAGTGAAGATATAGCCCAGCCCGCCACGGCCTTTGTTGAAACCATTCAATATGACCCCGGTGATGGCTGAGAAGGTCCTTTCATCAATTTTCCGCCGTCAGGTGGTAGCTACAGGTGTAGATGAATATGTTTTGAAAGCCGTGGTTGAGAGCAGTAGCATTGTCGACGTCAGTGATGGACCAGATAGGATTCGAACGCTGGCGACTTTGGATTTAAATAAAGGTGATATCAATGCCGTCTGTAGCGTTGCGGATTCAATCCGCCGGCTGTAGAATATATCGGTAAAAAATATTTGGCAAGTAGAAGCGTTGACCATACTTCCGAAAAAACAAAAGCACGAGTGTCTCTTTCTGTATAGTCCTTGAGGCTGGATAGATGGTCATGTTTAGCTCCAATGGTACGGGGTTTAAACTGGCATCCTCGTCAACAGCAGATAGAAGGACAACCTGAGCGTCGGTCATCATGGTTTGAATTAGGAATGGGTTCGGCGCTATCGGACCGGAGGACCGGAATTCAATGCCGATTCGTTCTTGTCTCCAACCTTTCAGGTATAAATTCGTCAAATCGAGGGCGTCCTATCCACTCTAGCGGAGGCATACTTTATCCTCCCTTTGCCTATAGTCCTCAAACGACCTTATTTTGGTTCATACGCCTCCCTCCGGGTCGACCACGTTTGAGGAACGCAACCTTTTCCTCCAAGTCACCTTGGATTGGCCTGTTCGATCAGACTCAGAACAGGAGGTGTGGATGGACAGGTGGGCGCTGGATCATCCACCGTCTACTGCTTCCCTTCCCTTTCTCCCGTTCTGAAGAATAGGTTATCAATTTTTGTGCGTAGTTGCTAGCAACAAGACTGCATCTACAAGTTTGAGTGCTCGGTGGACCAGCTCATCATCTTTCGCCTAAATTCCAAGCCACTGCTCGAGTTCTTGACATCGAGCTATTGCTTCTGATTGATCTTGCTCGAGGGCTCCTCATATCGATACTCGCATGATTGCATATTCAGGTCTGTCGTATTCTTTTCTCAATGTCTATCTATCTCTCATAACATGCTTTGCAAGTTCACTTCACTCTTTTGGGCGTGTCTACATGGAGAACAGACCGCAGCTTTCCTTACGATTCATTTTACAACGCAAACATCGCCTTCTTTGAAGATGTCGAGCCTGGGTCAAACAAAGACAAACGGAACAAGAAACTACTTGTATGGTGGAATACGTGAGTAATTCTTCGCTAGTCTAATCATCGCTGCTTATCTGCTATTATTTTCATTGGCGGATGCCGCTGTCGATTGCAGTCGGTCTTTAAAGGATTTCTGAAGCGCCTTGAAGAATCTCAATGGCTAACGGCGCGCTGCCAAAGCTGCTCATTCCGCCAATACTCCAGAGGCCAGCTCTTTGGGTCTTGATTCATCTCCTGCTGCCAGTGGTGGTTCATCTGCCGCCTAGTCAATCGTCATTAGATGTGCGCTGTATTATGTATCGAAAATCACTTTTTTTAAATTGTTTTTTTACGTATGCTTCATAAGCTTGAACCGTCCAGATAGAAGAGGAAAAGATCGACTTCACTGGTTTTGTTACTTGGAAATTTGGTACTATTCTGTCTCTTTGTGATCTGATGTCATAATGGCTGCAGCTTGGAGAACCACCTTCATGTTGCTTGTCTGGAGGTAGACAACATGGTTGCGGGACATGGGACATCTACCTTGGTGATATCAAATTGGAACATGGTACCATGATGGTTGGTGGGCCCAATGACCGAAACCCTCTACAATGCTGGGTAAGCCGGTACTATTGTGGCACAACATTTTACTTAGGTCACTATCATGTTACTACATTATACTGTATAATGTATCTTAACTCCTGGTAATGCATGGTCGGAGGGTCCACGATTTAGTGATGCAGTACAAGCGCTAGTTTGAATTGCAAGGTGAGCTTGTCGATTGTCCTCACTATTCCATTACGCTTCAAAGTCTCTGGGGTCTTTTCCCTCCAAGCTTGACCGTTGATTTCTTCCGGATCGCTCAAGACGGATGGGTGGATTTTTATTTCTAAATGGGTAGGCAGGGTGCCCCTGATTTTGTTGGCTGGGCTTTGGCCTATGTAAATCGGATCGTTCCTCGAGGAGTGTTAATGGATCCGCACTCCGACGGGCATTCGAGATACCCCATCCTTATTCCACCTGGAGTAGCCGGAGGACTGTCTAAACAGAATGCGCTTTTCACTTCGGGCGCTTTCCAACCTTTTAACAACCTCAATACCTTGGAACGATACAACTTCGCTGGAATGACACTAAGTATTATAATAGTGTGGACCAGGCTTATAGGAGCCCTAGGTCTATAAGAGGGATAAGTACTTGCCGGATATAGTAACCGGTTGGTGCGCAAGTCACTAAGGTAGATTCATACTGTGTTACACACATACAAAAGCGGAACCGCCCAAAGCGAGTCAGACCAACTCAATCTCAGCTAAAGCACTGACAAACGAGAGGGCGCCATGAGAAGTGTTGTTGACGCTTGGCAGTGCAAGGAGACGCCACTCAGCAAGTTTTTCAGGTTCTGCTCAAGAAGGCCGTTTTGCCCATAAACGACAATAATTGCTGTGGATATCATCCAAAGCAGGTAGTTGCTCGTTCCCCCTGTTATCATGGCTTAAGTTTAATTGAAGCGGGATCCTTTGAACGTGTGGTACTATAGTCAACAAATTGAGTATTTTGAGTATACCGCAATCCCTTTATTTAATCACTGACGGTTAGTGCGCAGATATGTCCTGCATTATTCGTAGCCATTTCCTTCCTTCCGTTCCTCGATTCCATTTTTATTTATAAACGCGAGAGCTGCAGTATACTCAAGTTCCTTTGTCTGACTTGACTGCAACCTCTCAGTGATTTCATCATTCGGGCTCGTCCGTACCCTTTCGTTATATACAACTTGCCATTCTGCGACCTCAGTATCTGCGCTATATAACTTCGAATTTAACATTCTGCGGTTCCACTTCGCATTGCAAGTAGCAGCCGGGAATGAGGCCTGAGGGAATGTACCTGGAGCAGATGCGACGACAATCCGTAATATATTGCGAGCATTGTTCCATTGCTCCTTGGAAAATTACCGGAGGTGAAAGTAGTCCTGTTTTATAATGCTAAGAGGTTGAGTCGGTGAAACAGTCGTAGATGCAGATAGCTCCATTGACCATAGCAAGATACCAACGTCTGTGTGTCTAATGCGTCAGGCGGTGCAGGGAGTCCTGCGGGTCTCAACTTGCCAAGAGTTTCTTTTCTTTTTCAAACGTGTTCTTTAAGTATAGAAGGCAATGTCAGATTGGGGAAATGATAGGAAAGTAGAAGAGCATAAACCCTCCCAGTATCCTATTTAATGTTATTATTCGGAAATCTCCTAGTATCGTTGAAGATACTTCCCCATACATGAAGCTGTACTCTCTCCAGCAAAGTCTCCGATAGCATCGTTCTAAACCACACGTGTTTATCTCCAAGGCTTTCAAAGCCCATAGTACTAGCAAATGACTGTGTCACTCCCCGTCCATAGTACATACCTACTACTGGCCCACTCTATCCTCAAGTTCTTGAGGGCCATACAAGAGCTGGTTGCATTCTTTTTGCACTTGTTCTCCTTATTCTCGAATGATATCCATGAAACACTGGAATTGATATATCGCCTAAGATCATCGCGAAATGGTTCATACAAAGTACTGATCCTGGTATCGCTGCTATTAGCAGTGTTAAACCTACCGAGTCCCGTCTCATGCTGGTGCTTGCGCTTCTTTTGTCAAGCGTTTCACAAACCGTACCGTACCATTACAAGCATTGTAAGGAGACCGCGGCGCCTACTTCTACTGGATCTTCAATAATACTTTATACTGATCGCCTGTTTGTCTTCGCATTTACTGTATACCGGGAGACAATTGATACAGCAAGATCAACAAGTGTGTATACAGTATATTCTCCGTCCAGATTCGATCTTGCATACAAATTCACTCCGACTTCAGGTCCCCAGAGTGATAAATCCATCTACTACTTCCTATACCCATGCCCGCCGCAGCAGTGTACAAATTGAACTAGGTAAAAAATAACAGTCAGTTTTCTTATCGGGGACCGGGGTAAAGTTGCCAAATGAAAAGTAAAGTTCTTAAATCTTGGTCCAGAGACTCCTCAGTAGGGTCCCTACTACAATACTGGTCCCGAGTATGGTTATATTCCACTTCCACAAACTCTTATCATTATGAGGGATTGGATCTGGAAAGTGCCCAAAGTGAAAAGGCCATCTCGGTCTCAGTCTCTTCTGACTGGGCCTTGACACTCTGAGGAAGCAAAAATGTCGAGGTTAGGGATGAAGATGGCTAGAACCAAACTTAGAAGTTAGCGTGCACTTGACTACTACAGACTACAATTGTCCAGGCACAAAGGGAAAAGTGCTAATCAATTCAAAGCTACAACTTCGACATTCTCAACCAAAATTCTAACAAAAGTCCGGAAAACTCTTGGATCTTTCACAGGAAACCATTTTGGTTTTCCATTGGGCCCATACTCCAATGGAACAATCTCCAGCCCTTCATTCCATTTCATAAATGCAATCTCCAATCCTAACTGACCACCGATGCACTGGCATGCCATACCAATGGCAGAGGGATTAGATGTCCGGAGATCAGTCATATAGCCCTTTAGTTGTCTGATCGCTGGCATCTTGCTAGTGATCTTGTTTTCGACAATGATCAGTGTCTTCAGTCCCTTTCCAACAATGAAGTCAGGTCTTTTTGACTTCAAGCGCCCAGGAGTACTGTCAACAGTCCTGCCTAGACTATCAAGTGCAAGGTTGGGTATGAATGCAGGTAGTTCTCTAACAGCCTTGATATTGAGCTCTCGATAAATTGGAGCCGGGTTAGTTTTAGATGACTGTGGCCAAGGGTGATCATTTGGAGGAGTGGAGTGAGCCTGAGCCTGATCTTCCGGGTTGAATACAGGTTCAGAATCATCAAGGAATCCTCCGAGTTCAATCCATGATGCATCTCCAGCATCAGCATGGGTGAGATATTCGTCGGTCAAGGGATTGCTGACTTCGGTGTTATAGGTAAATTGCGGAGCAACCCGAAAGCCTAGGATAGTGGGATAAAAGAAAGATAGCAGCCCATTGGTTGGATCATCGATGAGAGATTCGTAGAATCTGGCCTCTCCCGCAGAGGGATCCGGATTGTTTCGTAAAGGCTGTTGCAGGTGTTCCAGAATTGCTTGGGGTAGAGAGGTGGGTATGGGTTGAAGATTTCCATTAACATCTATGGCATAGGTCTGCTCCTTATTAGCGACTGGGAACTCGCAATTCGCGAAATGATTGAAAACAACACATACACCACTAAGACTGTAGAGAACTTTGTCAACATTTTTCACAGCCTGATCCTATGTATTACAGCGCCAATTAACATGGCATGAGCTGGTATATTGCTATACACTTACAGCCAAAGATTTAGGCTTCAAGCCCTTGATCGTGTCCCGCACTCCTTGCAATGTGCTAAAAAGCGATTGGTTCATGACAACAGTAAAGCTGAGACTAAGAAAACGCGGCCGCGTAGTCTGGAGCTGTATTAAGATAAGTAGGTTAGAGTATGCAATGGAATAATCGTCAAATCTGGCTGGTGCTTGGCCCCGCGTGGACGGTGGGCACAAATACTCACTGTATATGGATCACACGGATAACCAATGAATGTCTAGTACGCTGGTTTATAACTCAGTTCCAAGGATGGAAGTGCGGGGACAAGATGATTATCGTCTATATGGGCGAAGAGTCGTATCTTATACTCAAGTAAGCGCCGATCGCCAAAAGTGGATTCGGAACAATTGAATCGAACTTGAAGTTTAACCACGATGAACACCCCAGAGCCTGCTCCTACGCCTACGCCCTACCTTATTGGTGCTATCCTTACCGAGCGCCAACTCCAGCTTATTGCAGAGCACATGCTCTCTGCAGAAAGAATCAGCTCCGCCTGGCATAACGATCATGCTTGGGCTATCAATGAATTTTTTCACGACTCATGCTTCCATCAAGTTGTTATTCCGAGGCAGACCAAAGCGTTTGAAAAAGATACTACCGTCTACTTCTATTCTCACTCGGTTATACCTTCATTCAATGGACAACCACCGAATCCCCATCCCAACGAATGTCGCAGGCTGTTAAGAGGGTTGGTGAAGTGTGTTCCTGTCGAAGTTCGAAAGGAATTTTTAGGCGTTAGGATGGCTGTCACGACCTGGCCGAAGTACTGGGCTGGTACGTTATCTCATCCAATTATCTCACTTTCAACTGGTGAAATGCAATATACTACAGAGCCAGAGTGGTTGTACGAGGACATGATCGAGTAGATTCGCAGACTACATGGAAACTCATCCGATGGAACCCCACCTGAGAGCCCGACGGAAGTATAGTATGGTTTTTACTGTGCCCTAGCAAGGACAGAACTCATGTTTATCCTTCACATTTGCGGAATAAATAAATTGTCTTGCATGCTCGTCGAAATCTCAGTTCTCATGTCGATGCTGCTGATTGACTACCACTGGAATACCCATCGAGATCTAATGATGGAGCTTGGACGAAGCCAAATAATAGAAGAGGAGTGATGTGTGGCAGGCTCAAATTCAGAGGTTACGGGAACATGGAGAGTAATCGAATGGGATGGAGATGGGTATAAGATGGGAGATTCAGGGACGAGACACTTCGACCTTGCATTCTTCGTATTTGGTTTCCTTCCCTTTTCGACCCTTCTGACTTTCCGTTTTTTCTGTGTTGTAGATTCATGTGTATGCTCGGTGCTCTTCTCACTCTCTACAACGCCCAAAATGATGACTCGTTGGAGATAAGGAGCTTCCAATGCCTATTGGAGACGAGCCATCATCAGGAGGCGCAAGGGCGGGAGTAGAGGAGAATATATATAGTGAAATGCTGACCGGCACGTGTGGCTTGCTTCCGACCACGACGACCGCCGTCAAATCTCCAGTAGAGATATCTCTAGACTCGGGGCTCAGTTTGGCTCCAATATTGATAGGTACGTTATTTTTCACCTTTATCTTTATCAACTAACCCCCTTCTCTCTAGAAATTACCGAGCCAGTGAGGCGTAACCCTCACTCCCTCCTTCACCGAATCTCCTCTCAGCCAAATGCAAACCAATCTTCTCTACCCATCCAATCCCGCCTTTGCAACAGAATCTTCCCTTATCTTTGCTGTTCTTCGCGATTCTACCACCAACGACTTCCTTTCAGCTTATGGCTACGGTGGACTGAGGCATGTTGTAGTTGAAATGGGCGTCGCGGCGTTAGCATTCGCTTTGATACCGCAAGTCAACCTCTCGAGTTGGGCTTCGGCTTTAGCTCCGTCTAGCGGAGCTTCTTACATCTACACCTGGCTCTAGTCGCGACATATCCAACGCTTCTTGGCGGATTGACAGGTCAGCTCAGCAAAGTTGAATCGAAATTTGGAGGCCTCGCTTGAGAAGAAGATCGAGAGGATTTGTGGAACTTGGGGAACGGGATCCGTTATGGAGCGGTATGCGGTATTTTTTTCTTTAATTCTTCTTTCATTCCAACTGATACGCTCTGCTCAGTAATCTTTGGAAGTCTAGGCGCATAAGAACGAGAGGTATACCGCGGTTTCCGCCCCGGTTATCTAAATTCGAGAGCCAATCGGCTCCTTCATTTGCTGCCTCTGCATCGACTTTGACCTCCAAGCCTCCTCGTACACGTCCTTGTCCCTACGCTCCCAAGCGGTATCACGGAAGCCCGTTATCCAGAGCCTTGTCCCAATGCGTCGACGGTCGCATGGTTATGGTGCCTTCCTTGACGCTGCCCGGAATTTCGAATCCTTAGACCCACAAACCTGGCGCGACTCGGATATCAAGCCCCAATCCAGTTTGCCTGCCTAATTCGAACGCCCTTTGAAACGAAACGAAACCGCGACCCGGAGAGGACGTGGAATATAGGATGAGTGAGTCTTCTTGCACCGAGTGTACGCTGATACTAATATTTTATCTCGCTAGAAATTCCTATTACAGCGCCCTGATCTTTCCCTAGTTCTTTCGATGGATTAGGTATGTTCTTTTACCGCCTTTTGCTTAGCTTTTACTCAGGGTTACTCTAGAGAACGATACCCCTCGACGTCCTAGCTTATTCAAGGAGGAAAATACCTGAATTCGGTGCGTGCTTTGCTTTCTAAATCCGACATGGATTCATTTTCCATGATTCAGGCAATCTCTAGCTTGACTGCAACGCCATGATCCATAACTGTTCCCAACGCAAATGTTGGCGATCCTCACTTTCCTCTATCCAACGTTCACCTTCATCTTCTCATGCATCGACTGCCTTTTCACCAAAATCCTGCCAAAAAAGCTCTATTTTTATAGCTGTAGATGATGTTGCGTACAGCATAGTCGTAGCTTCCGCGGGAGGTCGAGGTCGTGTTATCGGGCTACAATGTTCCTGGGGAACGAGATCATAGATTATGGAAAATATCCGACTGGCTAGAGCAGCTTCTCCATACCGAGAGCCTTGGTACGCCCAATTTCCTCACTGGCACTATGTGCTATCACATAAGCTGTATTGAGCAACAGTGCATCCAAGATGTGACCTGGAGCCTGAAGCTTGAAGCAGACAACGGTCAGACGTCAAAAGATGAAGAGAACCGTCCGTCACAAACCACAATATTATTCCAAAAAATTATACACACAAAATATAGGTAGATTTCAGCTCCGGCGATACGCGAAGATCGATATGTACAACTAGCAGTTCATGGATGATATACTATCATTTTGTTCGAGACATTTGAAAGAAAGCAAGGCGCCACCAAATGGCGCAGATTGGCTCAGAAAGGAAGGAAGTTTGTTTATTACACGACATGGTCGCTAGACAGGAACGCGGGTTCTGGTGCATGAACGACGCAGTCGCTGTCCACAGGCCTGAAGGACAACTTCTTCGACTGCTACATAAATCACAGTGAACAGGACATCCCGGATGTACCGAGAAAACTCACCAGGAAACTCTCCATTTCAATATCATTTCTGTGGGTGGCGGTTTCGACTTCTTGCTTGATAATCAAAAAATCATATTTTTGATAAGTACTGTAATTGAGAATCACTGGCAATAGATAGGAGAACTAACCGTATGGCTTGGCATGTTCAGAGTAAGAATCATATTATTGGAGCTCGCACTTCTAGCCCACTGAATGTCAGTGAAGGTCAGATTGGAGAGGAACGAGCTGCCGGGAGGACGGTTCAAAGCTCTCAGCTTCTCGCGAGCATTGAGACTGGAAAAAAATTGTAATTAATGTGCATGCTTTGCGAGAACCCTTGGACTCACATAGCCAAGAATGAGTTTACATACACTGAAATTCATTGACAAATCGCACAGCTAGCGTGAGCGAGAATTGACTTACAGCGGGCAAGAATGACATAAAAGCCAATGTACACGAAAGTATTAGGCCAGACGGAAATCTGCGCCAAAGAGGGTAAGTATTGAACACGAGATTACCAAGTCAGAGAAGAACTTACCGAAACCAAAGAACAGATCGCGCAAACCCTAAAGAGCAGAGAAGAGTCATCAACTAAGCAAATATTAAAAGGTATGTAAATACGTACGTCGTCAAAAGACCAGTTGCCAGGCAAAAGTACATCAAGCGATTCATGAGCACGTTGGTCCTAAATTGTAATAAGCTTAGAAAAGACCTTACATTAGTAGTCCTTCTTACCTTTTAATTCCCGACTTTGAGGTATCGAGCAAGTACACCATGGCGAACGTGATGACTATATCTCCACCAAAGTTGAGGCCATTGACCGCTTGTGAAATTTTCTATCGGTTGATGCGCGTACAACACTCAGAGGGTATCGACAAAGTAGAACACTTACACTGAGATCCGCAAGTTCGACCCAAGTACGGAGAGACCAACTGGTGAGGCGCCGTGTTAAAACAATTATGATCTTCGTAGATACGCGAACCACATACGATCTCACGAAATAGACTAGAATATGTGCACGTCAATAGAATTCCAAAGAAGTAAAAGAAGAATTCATACCAACGGTAATAACGAAGCTTGCCAGGACAACCATGACCTTTAATTTCATTAGAGTTGAGAGTCAGACCGAACGAGGAACAGGGCACGGCACTTACAAGAGGAATAATCCAATAAACACTCTTGTTACTCACTGTTAGGAGGGGAAGTTGGTTTCAGAGACCATTCCAGCTTGGAGAGCGTAAGTTGACATACATATCCAAATCCGCCAACACATAAAGCTAGGATGTAACAATGAGCAATTGAGTGACAACAACAATCCCTCTAGCACTGGGTGCTTACAGCTGGATCGTAGCCGCGATGATTGCCTGAAGAGAGAAAGGTAAAGTTAAGCACTGGACGTAAACTATGTCAAAGCCATCGGATACTCACCGACAAAATTACCATGACCTTGACTGCAGTCAGTGTATTCATGCGGATGAAGAGTATATAATGGCGTACCAGGATGCTCCTAGAACATAGATCAAGCTGTAGATACAACAAGCAACATACAGAACAAGAACACTCACCAAACAACCAATGCAAGGTAATTCGGGTTACCAAAGTTCGATACCAGATAAACGTATATCAAATGACAGAGCATAATTTGGTGAGCGGTGTTGAGACCACTAAACAAACGTGGTTAGTGGTGGCGCTATTGCGAAGAATGGAGCTCACAAGACAAATACAACCTAACATTAGGAATATCGTCAAATGAGTGCAAGTATTATTCGAAGAGAGGTTGTACAAGAAGTTTGAGCCGGAGAGTATCTTGGTTGTAGAAATTCTGCAAAATAGCCAGCATAAGAAAAGATAGATCGATATATGTAAGGCAAGCCGTACATCAAAGTAAATGTAGGTTTGAGCAGCCGAGATGCCCCATAAACTGCAAAAGCGCAACGAAGCCATCGCCAACTGGTTAGAGAATGCAGTTGCAGTAAGAGCTTGGAACATACGCGCTGGAAAATCTAGATGGTCAAAGGTATCAGCGCATAGCCATATCGAAGAGGTACCGAGTCGATACTTACAGGATTCCAACAAGCAAGGCCCCCATCTAAGAAAAAAGACAAAGTAAATATCGATCCAAGTGGCACAACGATATAATGATCGTGAAACACACAGTATTATCCAATGCGGGGATATGAGCACCTGAAGTAGTATTGGCTATGAGGTCCACCATGTTGCAGAAGGAAAAAACGAGTCGAAACGAATATAATGAGGGTTGTTTCGCGCGAGAGGTCAGGACTTATAACGTTCACATGTACATGAAGGCGTGAAAAGCTAAACGAACTTTTGGAAGGGTCTACTGTATTCAGAACCACCAGGTGCGCGCTGTAGATGCTTTTTTGGAAGATAACATGGCTACAGATGTAAGATTGGCAGCCTCCTTCCCAGGCATTCACGTCATTGCCTTCATAAGAAAGCTTAATCGAATTTGTTTCGATTTGCTCATCCCAACAATCGAAACGAAAGGCAATGACGTGAGTCCCAACGCCTGGGAAGGAGGCTGGATTGGAGGTTGAAATGTGTGTGATCTGTATTAGGCTTGACCTACTGTCGCTTACAGGAGAAACCCGACGTCAGAACATCATTCCGGTTGAAGAATTTTCCATTGAGCAAGTTAAAAACAAAACGTACTAGACATGCAGTTATAAATATACTTGAATTTCAAGTGGCTTTCCCTTGAATCTATCGAGTTGCGATTCAGTACCCGTGTTTCTCCAGCGAGGCCAGACACTTGGCGCCAATGTACGTTCAGGATTTGCGGCATCCGATTCCATGCTCTCCTAAAAAGACTAGCTCAGCTCAGGCCATGCGCACATAATGCCTGGATGTGACCCCGAAAGGTTCTATGCCCACAAACAGGATAGGATAGGAAAAGAAAATATGAAAATGTACATATAGAGCGGTTTTTCCAGGAAGTCAACGCCGTAGCCAGTTAGGGGCCAAACAAAGATGACGACACGGAAATTCACAGATCTTATTGAAAGATATTCTAGAACATCTACGTCAGTCGAAAAAAAAAAACTTACAACATTACTCGGGAAATGGGTTCCTTTCCATCATCGCTGAGGCTGAATCCCAGTCGTCTAAGCGGAGGAATAACAATGCTCACCGAAACTCAATTGCAGAAAGCTGGCAGCTGGACTGGGAAGCCCCTCGTGCAGAGGGTCTGAAGATGACGAACTTGTGAAATCAGCGAGACGCCAAGTTTGCAGATAAAGACCTATCGTACCTTCCTCCAGTACAAGAATCAGCCAAATATGCACAGATATGGTTCAAGATCTGAAGGATGATGACGATTTGTGATATACAGTCACACCGCCAATGATTATACTTCAGCCAGGCTGAAGTACTGTGAGAAATGAATTATTTCGATGCATAAGATAAATGTCCTGTTTCATACAAGTATATAAAATAAATATTTCAATGAACTTACGAAGGTATTACATTTAGACCCTCTGAATTTTGAATTTTAAACAGACTTCTGAAAGAGCGCTTTTCAATTGAGCTCTAAAAACAATAGTTTCGATGTGGACTGAATACTTTTACTTCACAATAAGAGTGAAAGCAACTATTTCGAAGAACCTTTCAGCTGATTCCCGAAAGACAATACTTCGACGCTCGGGCCGATCCGGGCCGCTGCCAAACCGCACAGCGAAAGGCAATATTTCAGTGGAAAATTGAATTGTTCTTCGAAACAATTACTTTCACTCTTATTGTGAAAGCAGGGCTTTCAAGTCTACATTGAATCTATTGTTTCCAGAGTCCGATTGAAAGCTTCTGTTTCGCACATCTATATAAAGTTCTCAATTCAGAATGTTGGAATTCAATTTATTCATTGCACTATTGAAATATACGACTTCTACATTTTTCTGAAAAAGTACACTTCATATAGGGATTGAAATAAATTATTTCCCATTATGCTTCAGCTTGGCTGAAGCATAATTATTGGCGGTGTGAGTATGGCAGAATTTCGAATTTCATTTTGCGCGGTAGCTATAGCCTATCCATACTTAAGTGGTCTTTTTCGAGGAGCCAAAGTATAGGCACGCGTGGAGTTATGATAATCAAATGAAAGTCACACCGCCAATAATTATGCTTCAGTCAGACTGAAGCATTATGAAAAATATATTTTTTCGATCCATAAGGGAAATGTAACTTTTCTGAGGAATACTGAAAGTGAAAATTTCTTAGGGCTTAAGAAACAAATTAATTCAGATGATTTGAAGCCTGAATTTTCGGCAAATTTCCAAAACAACATTTTTCGGACTGGATGTGAAGTAATCTGCTTCAGCCGGCCCGAAAATATAAACTACCGATGCCGGCCAAAGTATTTCATTTCAGGTCAGCTCGGAAATGGTGACCGTTACCATTTCGGGAGCCCTGAAATGAATAAATTCAGCCGGCTTCGGTGATTCGTGCTTTCAGGTCAGCTGAAGCAGGTTACTTCACATCCTGGCCGAAAAATATTGTTTCAGAAACGCGTAGAAACTTCAAGCTTCAGATGGTACGAATATATTTTCTTCATAAGTTGTATGAAGCATTTATTTTCTCTACTGCTCCGAAAAAGTACATTTTCCTTAGCTGCTGAAAGAATCCATTTCACACAATGCTTCAGCTAAGCTGAAGCATAATAATTGGCAGTGTGAGTCGCGTTCGGAGCTCCAAAGTTTCTCGAAGAAGTGCTTCTGGATTTCGGAAGACCGCTATTGGTAGCGCGAATTTAAACTGATCTTCACGGTAAATGAGTCTGTAAAATATTTAATTATCTTGTGTTTGAAAGCCTCTATTGAGAGCGCAGTTAAGGGTTCGTTTGAATGGCAATGAGAGTAGAGAAGCAAAAAGTTCAGTCGCACTTGTCCGCAACTTCACTCATTCTTTTCGGTCATTGCCATCATGTCCAATCAGATTGCGTTCTGAACTTTCCAGAATGCCTGCAAGTTTCCGGCCTGATTTGAAGATGGTATCTCTTTCTGCTCTCCCGACTAAAATCTGGTTAATCCAGACTTAATCGCTTATTAATTGTGGTGACGTTCAGACAGTAATACACGCAAAAAACAGCTTTCAGTGGACCTTCAAAAGTTCAGAAATGTACACGGACCGTTCCAGAAGCTTTGACGCGTTCCTGTAGCTTCCATTTCACAATCTGGCGGATCCAGTAATCTGTTAACCGAATTCGGTAAGTCTGGCTTCTTTACCGATTTGTCGTGAACGTTTTATATCTACTGGCTTATATTTGTGGGTCCTTTGATTCTTTGATTCCTACCCTCACCCTGTCTTCCCGTCAACGCTCTCAACCATGTCCGCCCATTTTTCTATCAACTCGACGTATGGCGCTGCTTTTGTCGGATCCAGGTTGCTGGCGTCCTCTTGGGCAGTAAGCTTTGAAGAATGTCTCGATGTCGAAACTTTTACAAACTGTTCTGGCAGTGTCTACAATGCAGGCTTGGTATTATTACACCCATTCGAAAGACAAAAACTTCCTCCCGGTTTTGGTACGTTTTATTACTACTAGTTTCTTCGTGATTTCCACTGACTATCTATCCTAGGTTGCGACAGCACTCGTCTTTGACTTTATACACCAGGCTCTCATCTGTCATACTGGTACATCTCCCATTCATTTTCCGCCACTACGCTCTTACTTTTTTTTTCTTTCTGCAGGCTACACATATCTCGTGTCGTTCTACGGCGAAGCTGCCAAGTTGGAAACCGTAGTCTGGTGCGTTTGTTGGTTATACATTGCACTCTACATTTACTCATTCGCTTTTCTAGGAGTCTTCAGTAAGTCCAATGGAGCCATGCAGGTTTATTAAGGCTCTGACTGCCTCTCAAGGCCGAAGTTTTGTTCAACGTACGTTTTCTTACATTGAATCTGATGTACTTGGAATGGCTGACTTTCCTCTGTAGGGACTTACCGCGCTCGCTGTCCAGTGGTGCGTCTGGGTCATTCACGCTGTTCTCGTCCCTTACGCGCTTCCAGCTTCTTGACGTACAGGATATCGATGCGTGCGTTCGGTGATGCCACCTGGTTCGCAAACTCGTTCTAACCTCATTACAGTGAGCGGCAACAAAATATGGCTTACTGCGTTTGTAGTACGTTTCCTTCTTTACGATGCTTCTGAGAATTCTTTTAATTCGATACTAGGGGTCTTTTGTTTTAGCAGAGTTCGGTGGGTTTCTTGTATATCAATTCGACTAGCTCTTTCATTGATGTGCTCCGTTTCCAGTGTGTGTCCTCAGTAAGCTAGTCTCTCTACTGACTCGCTACAAACTGCTGACCATACCTATATTGAAGCGTTTGCAATTATCGCGTACGTCCAAGCATCTATCCCACGAACTCGTTGACTCACATTTATTGAAAAGCTTAATGCGCGTCAAGAC
Organism: Gymnopus androsaceus JB14; assembly: GCA_009733575.1. Taxonomy (NCBI): domain Eukaryota; kingdom Fungi; phylum Basidiomycota; class Agaricomycetes; order Agaricales; family Omphalotaceae; genus Gymnopus; species Gymnopus androsaceus. The sequence goes on along the minus strand of ML769787.1, from coordinate 7,256 downwards.
GTTCGAAGAACTATCCGCCGAACTTAAGGTTCATTTCTCCTCTCTCAATGTACGCTGAACTTTCCGACACCATCACGGGGTCTCTCGATCACCGTCAACGCCCTCGCTGCTGCGGGTGATCTCCTCATCGCCGGGATTTTGAAGGCAACAAACTGCTTCCAAGGCAAAACCTGCTTCACGAGCTGCTTCAACCAAGCCCGCATCTCGAGCTGGATCCAAGAAACCTGCTTCAAAGATGTGTATAGCTCTGTCTGCCTTCATTGTTCGCTGTTGAAGGAAAGGAGAGGAGTGCCCAACCCTCTATTCCTGGTTGAATCTTTTTTTTAATATTTTGAAACGATCCCAGAAGAAGATGAAGTCCCCGCTGTGGAGGCTGCAGATGCCTAGAGGTACGAAGCTTTTCGCTGCCTATCTTGCACTAATACTTCATCTAATGCAATTCTGCTCGCAGATAGGCGTCGTCTACATCGGTTTATCTATACTATCGATTTCCATCCTCGTTGACACGCTTGCCTTGTGTATATCGTCCTTCTGTATCAACATCTATGCCTCCCTAGATTCGATTCCATCGGAAGGAACAATTTTGAGGGTTCACTCAAACCCTTGCCCTATCTTATAAGTCATCACACGTGTCTGGTTCGTTTTGCTGTCATTGCTCTTTCCTGTCTCCGTCTCCATATCTTCTTTTTTTATCGTTGTTGCTGTCGTCGATGTTTATTGTCTATTTTCCCCGCCCTTGTGTATATGTAATGTTTGTGATCATCACCTTGGTTTGGTCAGTCTTCCTTTTTATTTGTCATTTTTTCCTCGGGACTGCGAGTGTTTGATGTTCGTTTCAGACGCTGTTCCATATACGTACGTTCTATGCTCATATCGCTGTCATCTTTCCCTCCCTGTACCATTTTCTGTTCACATCGTTCCCCTTCTCCAACCACCCTTCCTTCGTGACCTCTTGACGATATCTTCTCCCCTCCCCCCCCCCCCCCCCTTTCCTCTTTTTTGTGTTATCTAGTTAAATCGTGTATGTAGGCTTCTGCTGCCATTCTACTCGTTATATACTGCATATCCTTATTGACTGCGCGTTACTGCAATCTACACTATGTACTGCTGTAATTGGCAATTTCTTTCATCTTGGAGAACGGTCGTGGTGCTCTTGAGCCTCAGTTGGTACTTGCGAAGCTGGCCGCTCGCTAGAGACTGACCGGTGAACCTCAGCTACACCAGCTTATTCAAGTGGGACAAAATAGAAAATAAAAAGCATCACATTCGTTGAACTACACCGAGAAAGGTTTTTGCCCAAACTCGCCAACCCCACTGTTAAACAAACTCGACTCGGTAAAGGCCGGAAACTCGCTGATCCTGAGTCTAGTAGCCTGCGGATGCGTTCGTTCAGAGCCAAGATATATAAAATCAAAGACACCAACTCACCCCGAACGGTACAAGCTTTATCGTTCTCTCCTCTCCTAGACACTTTGGACTCTCCGGCGGAGACGTCGCAAACATATCTCCCGCCAAAGGCCAATCAATCAGACACGCAGACACCTCGATGCTCACGGGAGGCTTGCCCGAGTCGAATATCGGGGAAGGAAGGGCATGAACGGGAGATTCAGATGAAAATTCCCCCGGTTCCGCTTCGTTATAAAACGACATCTTGGTAGGATCAGCATTGAGAGCGCAGTCAAGAAGCTTGTTACGTCTTCACCAACCATGACCGGCATAAGCCCTGTTTCTTCATCGGGAACAAGCTCTATCTTCTCCCCTTCGTTGAATGATATAAATCCACCTTGGAGCCAGCTGGGAACACGGAAGTGATACGTGAATGGTTTTTTCTGCAGCGATGGTGGTATTCAACGTATTGCCAAATGAATAAAGCGTCTCGACAGGGACTTTGACAAGATTATCTATGGAAAGGAGACATAGTTAATATTTTCTATATCATGATGAAAAAACTCACCTCCGTCAAGCGTTGTCTGCACATTGAATGGTCCGAGATAGAGCTGAACCAGTCCCTTCCCATCAGCAGTAGTAAGGAATGCGTTGGAGATGAACTTTGGCCAGCCTTGAGGAAAGTTGACGGTGCAGCATCTACGAATGAGATCAAACTCCGAATTCGCCCAGTAAAAGTGCCCGCTTACGGATAATTAGGCTTGAGACCGAAAAGTTAAAACGTTCGAGTAGGGGCTGCGCAAGTACACAAGATGGAGTTGAGACCCTCGCAAAAGTGTCTGTGAGCTATTCTATTGGTATGGCATGCGTCTATGGTCAGTTAGGTTTGGAGATTGCATTTATGAAATGGAATGAAGGGCTAGAGATTGTTCCATTGGAGTATGGGTCCAATGGAAAACCAAAATGGTTTCCTGTGAAAGATCCAAGAGTTTTCCAGACTTTGTTGGAATCTTGGTTGAGAATGTTGAAGTTGTAGTTTTAAATTGATTAGCACTTTTCCTTTGTGCCTGGAAAATTGTAGTCGGTAGTAGTACAGTGCATGCTAAGTTTGGTTCTATTCGTCCATAACCTTGACATTTTGTTTCCTGAGAGCGTCAAGGCCCAGTAAGAAGAGACTAGGACCAAGATGGCCTTTTCACTTTGGGCACTTTCCAGAACCAATCCCTCATAATCATGATGATAAGACTTTTGTGGAAGTGGAGTATTACCATACTCGGGACCAGTAGTATTGTAGTAGTAATTGCGTTCTCAACTCCTTGCAATCTAGTATAGGCTTGACGACGCAAAACGCGTCTTTAAATGCTGAAAGCGTTGTCATTTTTCTTCGTTCTCTCATTGTACGTGAATCCCTCTTTTTTAATAGCGATAAATCGCTGGTTTGATGATGTACAAGAGTCCAAATATAGTCACGAGTCAACGCTTTGACCGTGACATCTTCCAATGAACCGCCACCATCAAACAGCGTAATCTCCAATCCCTTCTCTTTCCATTTCTGTACTTCCCTGCTTAAACATTGTCGTCGTTTGCCTGCGGGTACTGGCAGGGAAATTTGAAGGAACTGGCGTTTCTGGCAGCAGCAGTCGCAGTAGTCGTAAGTTAATGGTTCAACCCCCTTTTCATGATGACTCAATGACATTAGAATCGACTTACAGACCCCAAATCTTAATCTTAAACCAATCTCGGCCCTCTTGCATCAATAAGTGCAGCCCGCGTCCAGTAACTCGACGGTGCACATTTGCGCACTGAAATTGATAGAAAGCTAAAACGTCCGACTGCTAAAGCAAGTCAAAGAGGTTTAGCAACGCAGAAAAGGGCTGGAATCCAAGGAAGGGAGCTTGAAGATCAAATTCCGCACATTGGGCCCTTAAATGGCTCCCTAATGATACATGTGTAGTGCAGCGACCAATGGTATGTAAATCCGAAAGCAGAAGACCTTGAAGGGCCCTCACGTCCCCTCACCTCGGCCCAGCCTATCCAAGGAAGGGAGCTTAGTGTCCAAAAAAGGCGAGTACCAGAACCTATATAATATTGCCCTGCATCTTACTCTTTTCAATACAGCGTGCCGTGGAACTACCTCGTTTTGACCTCCGGTGGGTGGTCCCAGGCAGGCCTACTGGTAAAGAGGGCCCATGACGGGTGTGGAGAAAGGAATATTGGCCCTTTAAATGGTACCTGGGGACGTTGGATTCATCATCGACTTTTTAATTCATGGCTGAGGCATAGAATTAGCGGTGGGGATGCAGGTGCGTTTTTGAGCCATTTCTCGAGTGCTCTATACTCATGTCTCTCGTGGATTAGAGCGGATCCGGTATATTGTCGATTATTTGCTTGCTGTCTGGTTTCAACAGCCCTAGCTCTTCCCGGGGATTGTAGCAGCCAATTCACATACCGTGGGTGCCACTGGGCGCAAGTTTATGCGCGTGGATAGCCTCAAGATTCATTGACTGGACTGGAAGTAGTCGTTTTGCTAAAGTTGCATCTGCAACGCCTCAATGGCGGAACCCCAGCATATCCGGCGTACGCGTATGATCCCCTCCAGTTCCAGCATTTCTGAATCTCGATTCTCAAGAACTCGACTTCTCCAACTCCGTCTAGTTGTCGCGTTGGATGCAAATTAGTCTTGAATCCAAGATTCAGAACACTCGTCATTTATTAAGCCTTGACGCGTAGCGGGCGCTTCGACCGATCTCTCCTCCAAACCACCATCATCGTCCTCTTCTTTACGTGCTAACAGAGGATTCATTATTTCAATAGACTTCCACTCTAATGATTGTTTGCTACCCGTCTTATCTAGTCACCATTACGACGCCAGAAGCGTTTCTGGAGCGCTATGCCCGCATCTCAACCTCCAGTCCCTGCACGGTTTATTTGGCAGGCTGAATTCCCCAGCTCCTTCAGTCCCGCTCCCTCTTGAACTCTCTCGAATATTGACCGCCAGGTCCGCGCTCCTCATCCAGGGGTCCCTTTGGCCCAAAACTCTGCCTAGTAACTCTTGATAATGAGCGGGTTTAATTCCACTTTCCACTAGAATGCCCTGGAATATCGCTCCTTCATCACCTTTGAGGCAGTGACTAGACGTCCTCACAACTCTCGGTATTACCTAGGAGAGCGCTGCTGCCCCGGCAGCCCCACCATCCCTTTTTTGACCCGAATTCGGTTTTGGCTGCCGCTTACCCTCCCCCCTTCTAATCGCTACTGCAGGGACTCGGAAAGGGTGGTGCTAAGCGTCATCGTAAAATTCTTCGCGACAGCATCCAACGCAAGTACCATCGACGTAGATTGGTTCGCCATTGCTAATATCTTCCGTTGTTTCGCTAGACGTGGAGGAGTGAAGCGTGTCTCTGGTCTTATTTACGAAGAAACCCGTGGTGTCCTGGAGATTTTCCTCGAGAATGTTGTACGAGACTCCGTCACATACACTGAGCACGCTAAGCGGTACGTTTTGGAACGACATCACTTGCTGTTACTTCAACTGAATTCCCGTCTTTTTCTAGGAAAACTGTTACAGCTCTTGATGTGGTCTACGCTTTGAAGCGATCTGGCCGTACCTTGTATGGTTTTGGTGCTTGATGGTGGGTGTTTTGTGAGTTGCTGTCTTTCTCTCGTCCTGATTGTCGCTGATGTGCTTCTCAGGCGTCTCTCTATTATCTTTCTGTATTCAATTTATATCATCCTCGGTACTGTATCGACTGTCTTATATTATCACTCACACTCACAAGGAATACGACATGAACCTTGCCTTCGCTACTCCCAGTTGAATCTGCACCAGAACGTTGACTCAATGAATTCGGATACTCGCTCGTTGACACGAACGCTCTTCTGTTGCTAAACAACAACAAGGCCTGATTCACCGATGAGCCATACGACTGAACTGTTGATAACATTTTTGTTGAATACGCTTGAAGCTGTGGCCTGCGTTCGTGTGCTTGATCTTTACCATCCTGTCCAGCGTGCGTTGCTGTCTTGGAGGCCCGTGACGATCAAATAACCAGTTATAAGATGGTTAATCACAGGAAGCGATATCTGTCACCCCATATGCCCGGTAGGCAAAGGTAATAGCCAAGGTAATAGCCTACTATAATCACGTAGGGAAGTACAGGTATACTATAGAATATATAAGTCTAGGCTTCAGCTTCAGTCTTTTCGCGATTTCTTGTTTAGCGGCTTGGGACCATACTCGCTCATTGCTGATTTCCGCTTTTTCTGGTTCTCCGTGAGTGTCTTTTTCGTGACTATGACCTGACGAGAAACACTAGCATCACCAAGCTTTTGCCAATCTTCATTAATGAGTGCCACTTCCAGCTCACTAATCATCCAATCATGAGTCTCCAATTCCTGCAACCATCTGTTGGTATCGTCCTCTGATTTCCCTTCATAAAAGTGAACAGTTCAGAACTGTATCGCCCACCAAAGTGGCGCCAGAGGTTAGAGAGAAGGTCTGAAATTTGGATAGTGGCTAGTTTCATATCCTGAATAGTTGCACTACCGCTTCGCAGGACTATCTTCTTCGCATCACCAGCGTCCACGCGTTCGTCGAATTTTTGAAGAAACGAGACACGATGAGCCTCAGTCATAGTACTCTGCGCATTTCGAGCCACAATCCAAGACAGGACCCAAGAGAAAGATTCGACGTCACCTCCTACAGAATGCTCAACTGGGGTTTCAGCAGTAGCTTCGAGCAAACGGATAGATCTGAATTGCCATGTACCCTACATGCACTATTCAGGAAACCATCAATTGATATGCGCACACCACTTACAGTTCTCTCATACGATCTCGACTCCTTCTGCCCTAAATGCTTTGAGAGTTCCCAGTCAATTAGCATCCCTCGACCATCAATGGTAATAATGATGTTTCCGACGGAAATATCCCTATGGAGCAGCGAAGCTAGCTTGAAGGCATCTTGGTGAGCTGAAAAGCGACAAAGCATCAGATTCGTAAAGCGGCAGAGTACCGAAAAGGCTCACCAATCATGGCATCGTAGATAGCAGTGACCAGCTCCCATGTCGAGGAAAAATGGGTGAGAGAATGACCGACAGTGTCGAGAACAAGGCGGTAGTGAAGGTGAAATCTGCGTTCCTGCTCTTGCAAGAAAGGTTCATCGCCACAGGTAGATCCTGGGCATCCTGACACGTCTCCGGCGGTGATGAGTTGGGGAATATTCCGAACCCCCTTTGAGTTCAACTCCCGATAGGTTTTTCCCTCTGCATCATAACCCATCACTCTCCAGTTATCTTTCAGCAGGTCAACTTTCCTCTGTTGCAAATCATACGCTAGGAAACATCGGCTGCAGCGCCCAGTAGGACTACGGTGGGAGGTAGTAAACGGATCGGAGACAACATAGAATGATATTTGATTGGATTCTTCATCGACAACAGAGACCTTGTACAGTGTTTCATCGTTCACCAGCTGCAGCGCTTTACGCGCCTCGGCTATATCCACGCTCTCTTCCGTAACTCGGTCAAAAGTGGTGTCGATTCCATGTCTTTCAGCGCTGGAATGGGACAGACGCCAGAAAAAGGTCGCAAGGGATAAGTCCTGGTGTAATCGAAGCTTTCGGTGACAAAGGTACCACATCGAGTGGCGCACATGAGTCTACATTTCGACTGATTAATGAAGGCTGAGAAGACGCGGGTACGGAACTGAGACGCAAAGATGGATGTGTTGTATACAGCAATCTGCCCTCGAGTATCTCGCGCCGCGGCAGTATCTCTTTCAAATATCGTACCGTCAGTGGAAAACGGTTCGTCAATTGCACTGTTCTTGAATTCCATGAAGCCTAACATCTTTTTGACATTTGTAGGACTATC